>JABUQX010102315.1:0-46293 GCA_015478945.1 Trachelipus rathkii | reverse complement strand
TATATATATAAAATAAATAATTAACAAAATAATTATTCTATAACATATAATTAAGCTTCCATTTCTTTACAGCTTCTCTTATGCAATATAATTGTCTTTTATGGGTAGCTTATTGTTTTCCTTTCAATTCAGATATTAGAATTTAAATATATAATTATTTTTAATTCCAAATTTGCATTAAGAATAATTTTCAGTTCGTATATTTTAATTTTTGTTTCTTAAATAAAACGCAGTGTATTAATTTAGCATCTTAGCATAGGAAAAAAAAAAACACTTGCTAAAAAAAAAATAAATTCACGAATAGGGATTGTATACCGCGTCTTGAAATTTGCCTCTCCGCATTTAGCGAGAGGCACGAGCCGTTTACAAATTTATAAATGTATTAAAAAATAGGGTTATTCAATGGCGATGATGCCTACACTTTTTGTTAAAAGTTTTACATAAATCTTCATTTGTATAAGGTGATGTATTCTTTCAGATGACCTATTTTCACAAAAATTTTATCATAAACTTGTGTCAAAAATTGAAGAATATCGTTCATTTCTATAATAATAACTCGTGCCAAGACTGAGTGTAGGAGTCGCCTCTGGAGAAGATCTATATATATATTATATATATATAATAATATATTAGAATTATTTAATATATATTATAATAGTTATATATATATATAATATATTAATATATATAACTATATATATACTCTATTATATATAATATTATCATATAATATATTATAATATGATATCTTTTATAATTAATGCCTATATAATTATATATATATATATATATTGATAGTATATATATAATTTTATTATATATATATGAATCTATAATTATTATATATATATATTATATATAATATAGTATATATATATATATAATATAACTTATGTAAATATATATATATAGTATATAATATAGTATAATATATAATTATATATATATATATATTATTAATTATAGTATTATATATATATATATATATATTGAATATAAAGCTGTATTTAGCCAATGATATAAAACTCGTATTGATGTAGTATAATGGCCACTACTGGGTAACGTGCGCCTTAACCTTTTATGTATTTTAATGAGGCAAGAGTTCGTTCTCTGAAGAGCCTTTCTGTAAGTGGCTGTATATAGAGAGACAAAAGGCACGTTGAAAAATACACAAGCGATAGTTTTGGCTATCGTACTATACTATATATAATATAATATATGATACTTGTTCTGCTTATCTCGGTACCTATTGCCCTTGTTGTTGTGCGTAGCTGCACGCTGCAGATATGAAGAAATAAGATGAATTGAGTCATATGTCAATTTGCGGATCCTTTCGTTCTTGCGTATTTGTTTAAGTTCTGTTAGTCAGCGATGTAGTTGGAGTAGTATTATCTTTTGCTATATATGTTATTCCGGCATTATCATTTTGCGATTATATTTGATACTACTGATTTCATAGGCATTTCTGTGTAGAACTGGGTTAATATTATTGTTATTAATTGAAGATAGTTAGCGTTTTTGTGGTTGATTCACTAAGTTCTTTTAATCTAGTACTATATACTATATAGTATAGGTACATAGTGACTTAATACGCTATATATTTATATAAATATCATATAAAACTTATATACTATATATATATATAATAAATAAAAAGAAATTATCAAAATATGTGTGTTTATAAATCCCAATTGAAGTCCTTATACCAACTTCACTGTTTATACTCACACGTCATCGAGCTATATATATATTCGTATTATATAAGAACATCAAATAATATGCAATATATTTCCTTTGATAGCTCGATTAAGACATTATATATTATCTAATAAATTAAACATTAATTCAATTGTAAAATATTTATGTGGCACTAGGATACATGTGCTCGTTGGAAAACTGCGTAATGTTCAGTGTTGCCCGTGCTGACTATCTGTTGCTTTTACAGAGTCGACAATTAGCAAAAATGTCCTTTGTATTCCTTCGGAATGATCCGCTATTTTTGCTTTGAAAGAAACTTTGCCGTGGCAGGTCATAAGTTCTAGTCCCTCATCCTTGAGCTTCCGTGTAAAATTGCGCTTGTAAAAATGGGGGAGTGGCGATAAGATTTTATTATTTTTCAGGCCTTTTAAAAAAAAAATTTTTTTTGAAAAATTGGCCTTTCGATATGTAATAGCGCGTTTCCAGAGGCCGAGTTGCCAGCCGTGTGCAAAATCTCGACTCGGATACGCCTTCGCAATTGAAAATAAATTAAGGCATTTTCCATTTTTTATATTGCTTGCTTCTCTAACGCATCGTAAGAAATGCTCACCAAAGTTCTAGTTTTAGCACGAATTTGCGGGCATAATGCGAACGTTTGATTTACAAGTATAATTTCATATGATCAGGCTGTTGTTTATGGAGCAGCGTGCGTGTTCGAAGAATAGAAATAAAAAAATAACAAATTTGTTTTTTATTCCAAATAATCATTGTCTTATTATCTAATATGGAGTGTATAGACTTTTGGCCAAGAAATTAGATTAAAAGCAAATTTGATATTTCATTCATGAAATTAGCTTTAAATCTATTTCTTCAAAAACAAAAAAAAAAGCGCATCTTAGGTAAGAATTACTTGATCAATTATTTGTCATAAAAACCATTTGTTATTTTTTTATTTTTGTTTTACCAAAACCTACGTGCTCCATTAGAGAACACGTACCCCTCTGACAAAATTTTAAACAATTTGCTTGTCGATTATGTCCTAAGGTTTACCATTCCGTCCCCTATTTAGCCGGCGCGAGCGAGTCTCTTTTTTTGAAAGCCCTTATGCTCCCGATTTAGACGGAGAATGGATCCCGTATGTGTCTCACAGTACGATATATATATCGCACTAAAAACCTCGAGTGATGTAACCACGAACTGTTAATGTTGAGGCCATCACCCGACCAGCGCACATCCCACTCGTATATTACTCTAGAATACTCTAGTATATAGCCCTGACTGCCAATACCAACCCATACCAAAACTGAATTCGGCAAATACCAAATACCAATACCTGTAATACTTCCATAATTAATTTGTTATATTGTAAATTTTTTCTTATGTATGAAAAAGACCACCTGTTACATATTTATAGTAAACTTTAAAGAAATTAAAATGTTTTACGGTTTGCGAGGAATGCCGGACTAAAAACAAATTTTTTAGATATTAGTTAATTCAATTACCCATAATAAAAATATATTTCCAATTCATACTTAATTAGAAATGAGCAATCTCCCTTATCGATAAATAAAAACTTCTTATTAAAAGGCAAAAAAGTCTTACATCCACACGTATGTCTAGAAAAGAACTGGTAACTTAATCATAAACTTGAGTATCATATTCGCTAATCCAGCCAGACAAACATGTTTTTTTTTTTCACCAGAAATAAAAATAAATAATAATTCTTACACAATAAGATTTATATTTATACATACAATTAATAATCTCTAACTGATCATGTCGCGCCCTTGTGAATTGAAAGCCTATCAAGAAGAGATACTTCCGATAGGTCGTGATGCGCTGCTGTCTTTCGCTATAAAGCTAGTTACCATCTGTCTGAGAATAGTTCTCCATCTTTATAGAAAGAACTCTCAAGTAGAAATTTTTGATTCGAACGGAAGTATGATTTCACAGCCATTAACATTTTTGGACTTATTTATGCCCCCTTTTTTTATCTTACAATACATTTATAAGGATGTTCTTGACAGGTAAATGGCACATTTGACCTTGAATACCTCGATAATCCAATACCATATACCCGCTGCTAAATGCAATACCCTTTTGAGCTAATACCATATACTCGGAAAAATGCGCCAATACTGGCCAATACCAATACCAATACTTTTGCACATCCTAATTACAAACCCAATTTTAACATGCTTTCTATATTTTTATATATTTTTAAGACGATATATGTCATATATACTCCTCTAACCTATTCATAAATCTATATATATCAACTTACGTTATCATATTGCACCTCTAATTATATCCCTAATATCTGATGTAGTATATTTCTCAAAAAAGTAAAAAGAGAATTTATAATTGTTTTTAGTGTATCTTAAAATGACGTTTTTTAATGAAAATTCAATTATTCATTTATACCTAAAATATTTTATTAGTTGTTAGAAAACCTGTTTTATTATAAAATTTATAACTTCTAAAATACGCTTTTTTCTTAAATTTTACACATTACAAATCTTTAGAACTCTTAAAGTACGATTTTTCCAAAATTTTCAACACGTTTGAAATTATTAGGTAAATCTTAAAATTGAGTTTTTAACGTTATATTCAGCATTTTGAAAAAATAATGTGTTCATTAAAATGCAATTTTCAATAGCTGAGAAGTGAAATTTATTAATAGTTTAATGTCTTATAAATTGACGTTTTTAATAATGATAATTTCAATTTTTTGTTTTTGTATTTACTAAAATATTGATATGGAAAAATGGATAGTAATAGCCAAAATTTGATATTCTTAAAAGTACGCTTTTCCTAAACTGTTCACATACAAATTTCGATTTTTAAAAGGTACGATTTTTCATAAAATTTCAACATTTGAAATTATATTTGTTAATCGTAAAATTGAGTTTTTAACGGTATTTCAGCATTTTGAAGAAAATGAAATGTAGTTTCATTGAAATGCAATTTTCAAAAGGTGCAATTCGTTTATTATATGAATGATAACCTAGATGTCTTGTCTTGCAACAGTTGATGAAATGTCAAGATTTTGTTTTTAATATATACCAAATATAATGATAGTTAAAAAACTATGTTTTAATAAAAAAATATTTAACTTCTCTAAATTACGTTTTTATCTTAAATTTTAGTTAAATCACAAATTTAACTCTTAAAGTACGATTTCCTAAATTTTCTAACATTTGAAATTTATTTGGTAAATCTTAAAGTTAAGTTTTTAACGGTATTTTCAGATTTGAAAAAAAATAATGTATGGTTCATGTAATGCAATTTTAAAAGCAAATAAGGTGAAAATGTATATTTTTTAGGTGTTCTTAAATTGACGTTTTTTTAATGGAATTTCAATATTTGATTTTTAATACCAAATATTTCATTAGTTTGAAAACCATATTGTCCTATCCAACAAATTAACTGCTATCATAATGCTTTGCTTAAATTTTCTATACATTATTAAATTTAGAAACAATAAAAAAAACTATGTTTCCTAAAAATTTCAACAGCTTTATTCTTCTTTCTTATGAAAGTTCATAAAATTTAGAGTTTTTAACGGTATTTTCAGCATTTTGAAAAAAATAATGCTCTTGTCATTTGAAATTGCACAATTTCAAAAGCAGAAAGCGAATTAATTAATAGTTTAGGTGTCTTAAATTGCAGTAATTAATAGAAATTGCCATCGATGAACTTCTATATTCCACTAAATAAATTTCATTAGGATCGAAATTCAGGGAGAAGGGCAAATGCCAACTTCCACTATTACGCTTTTTCTTAAATTTTCCAATTAATTAAAAATTTTAGAAACTCCTAAAAGGGTACGATTTTCCTAAATTTCAAAATTTGAAATTATTTTGTGATAAAATTCTTAAAATTGGTTTCAGAATAGGTTTTTTCAGCATTTGAAAAAATATGTGTTTCATTAAATGGCATTTTCAAAAAGCAGAAAGTCGAATTCTCATTAATATTTTTAGCCTGTCTTTATATATGACGGCGGCTTTTTTTAATGAAATTTCCATATTTATTTTTATATGTATACTAAATATTCATTAGTTGTGATAAACCTGTTTTAATAAAAAACTTTTATTAAACGTCTATAAATACGCTTTTTCTTAAATTTTTCACTAATACAAATTTAGAACTCTAAAAAGTGCGATTTTAAAAAATTTCAATCATTTTGAAAATATTTGGTAAAATCCTGTATAAAATGATGAGTTATTTAAAGTATTTTCAGCATTTGAAAAAAATAATGTGTTTCTCATTGAAATGCAATTTCATTAGAGAAAGTTAGAAAAAGAGAGAAAGCTGGGGAAAGAGGTTAGTTTTAGATGTTTTAAATTACGTTTTTTAATGAAAATTTCATATATTTGTTATTTATATACCAAAGTATTCATAGTTGTGAAACTATATGTTTTAATAAAAAATTATAAACTTCTTTATTATTTCTTTATTTGTTTAAATTTTCACATTACCAAATTAGACTCTTAAAGTACGATTTTTTCCTTAAATTTCAACATTGTAATTATTGGTAAATTTTTTAAATTGAGTTTTTAGTGAGTTTTTTTTCAGCATTTGAAAAAATATATGTTTATTTATATATATGGTTATTAACAAAAAAGTAGAAAAGAAATTTAATAATTGGTTTTAGGTGTCTCTAAATTGGACGTTTTTTAATTGAAATTTCAATATTTTGATTTATTTATATCCAAATATTTCATTAGTTGGTGTGAAAACCTGTTTTAATAAAAAAATTTAATTCTATAAATTACGCTTTTCTTAAAATTTCACATTTCAAAGGCAGAAACTTCTTAAAAGTAACATTTTTCCTAAATTTCAAACATTTGAAATTATTTGGTTTATAACTTTAAAAATATTGAGTTTTTAACGGTATATTTTTCTAGCATTTGAAAAAATAATGTGTTTCATTGAAAGCAATTTTAAAAAAGTAGAGAAAAGAGAATTTATTAATTGTTTTAGGTGTCTTTAATTTACGTTTTTACATGAAAATTTCAATATTTGAATTTTGATATACCAGAATATTTCATTAGTTATGAAAACCTGTTATAATAAAATAAACACCCTCGTGTGTCCGGGTTCGAAAAGGTGCACGCAAGTCCGGGTGGGTCAATTTTGACCCACTCTAATTTTCTCACAAATTTATTACTTTTATTAACTTTTTTTGGGGTTTATGAAAATCAGTCCTTTTAGAGTGTTTCTAGTGATATTTTGTAAAATTCATATTCATATTTATTATTTTATATTTAAACAATATTTTACAGCCACCACTATCTTTTGTTATTCTATTATTTAATCGCCACCATAAACATCTTCAAATAAAAAAAACAATCTATTTATTTTATTTGTTGCAGATGGTACAGATATATTCTGATATGTAATACTAAAAATATACTTATTGTGTTACATAAAGCATCAAGCATGTAAATAAAAAATTATATGAGCTACAAACAGTCCTTTTTTTTAAATTTTTTTTTATTAAAACCAAAAATTGGATGATTTACATTACTATTATTATATGTTTCCTTTTCAAAAATGTACTAAATGTGGTCAATAAAAACGTATATTTATAAAAAGAATTTATTTATAAAAAAAAATAAATAACATATAACTTTTTTTGTTAATCTGTACCCTAAATGTATCAAAATACCAATAAACTCCATTTTATTGCTACTATCAAAAAAAGGAAAAATAACTAAAACATTATAAACAATAATTTACCTTTAATACTATATATATAATATATATAGATATATTATAATATATATATATATATATTATAGTATTAATATATATATATATATGATTATATATATATAGGTATGTATGTATATTTATGTATAATTAAATCAAAATAATTAATTATTATTTGTAAACTATCGCCAAATATTAATTAAATTTCAAATCTCCGTCGTAGAAGGATAATAAAATCTAATCAAATTCTCTATCAATAATTACATATTACAAAAATTATAAATAATACAAGTGGCCGACACCAATACAAAACAAAAAAGAAAAAAGAAATATATTATATATATATACTAATACGTATATTAATATATATTATTAATAGTATATATATGATTATATATATATATATATAGATATATATATTTATATATTATATATAATATATATATATATATATATGAAAAATAGCTAGGAAAAATTATTTTGTTGAGCTTTACACTCTCCGCATACGTAATGCGGCTCGCGATGCTTTATGACAGCAAGGCAGTTTACCATTTTTGCACATAATTTTAGGATTTTGTAAATTTTGTTTTGCTAACTTTGTAACAACCTCTTTGTAGCATATCACACATCTACCCTTTCTAACCTTAACAACATCTCGCTGTGGACGCTCTCCTTCCAGTTCTTGTAATTTGAAACATTCCTGAATGATATTTTTTATTGGGAGGCTGATGTTTTTCATGTTTAGACGTTCCAAAGCATTTGGGCGGATAAGTTCAATTGCTAGTGCCCGGTAATGTTTTACCCTAATGCTTTTCTTTTTTTTTCTCAAAGCTTCCATAGTTGCTTGATCTTTCATGCTATATATTATGAATGAGTTTAGTGCGCAGATGTCAAGAATTGAAAAGAACCAAGATAAGGGCCACCGTCTTGTTCCCCTTCTGGTGGAATATTTGCGCACCATCTGATCAGCAGTATCAACCGCACCCATTGTCGCATTATAAAATTCTATTACTTCTGGTATTTTCTTTTTATTTTCTTTGTCTTTATATGTATCATGTACCGTGAAGCGCATATGGGTTGTTGATAGGAGGAGTACATTTTTCGGTGGTTTCACTTTCGGTACATATGAAGATAATATTATGGGTGCAGTGATTCCTGCTGGTGCCTTCTTAGAAGTGATGAACTTGGTCGAGTATTGCTCACGACCTTTGGTCTCCTTTAGTATTGGTGGTATATGGACCCTAGCCGTTAGTTGATTGTTCCGACTAGATCAGCTCATTTTGATACAACTTTGTGGCAATATCGACAGAGGTGTAATATCGATCAGTTGTAATGTTCCTATTGGATTGGAAATAGGGTTCAGCCAAGAGCATTACAACTTTGATGGATTTTTGGAGGGTGTGTCACCGATGGGACCACCATACGGCAATGTCTGAAGGATCAGCTTTGTTTCCACATCGGATAATATACGTAATAGTAATCCGTATTTACCCGGCTTACTTTTGATATATACCCGAAATGGAGCATTACCTCTAAACAAGCACAACATCTCGTCTATGCATAAATTCTCACCAGGGGTATAACTTTTTCCGAGCACATCATTGAATTTTTGAAAAATCTCTCTAAGAGGTGACAACTTATCAGGATTTTGGTTCCTAATTCCTCTTGTGCTCTTCGTGCATGCCGATCATCAAACCTTATCAATAACAACAAAACTTTGAAGCGCCTCTTTGCCATTGCTGCTCTATATAGTCCTCTTCCCATATTTACATCCCATAGTGTGTCCAGGTCTTCTTTAGTGTCCTTATTCACCCCCATGAGTATAAGAATACCCAGGAAGGCTCGCATCTCAACAACATTAGTGGCTCTGTATTGTTCTTTTTCTTTCAAATTATGCCTGGCAGCAACATACTCGAGGGCATATTTGTTGGTATAGTCCACAACGATGGTAATTATATGGGCATATATGCCTCGAAACATTGCAGGGGAGTTACCGCCTGTGCTGCTAAGTCGAGTAGTTGGGGAATTTCATTACAAATGTTCCTGGCCCTATTTCTTGCAGTTGGTGGCTCCTTATTGGACCACAAATATCCGGACCTAGCCTTGTAAGTCACTTCTTCAGCATCGTCAGCAGGCTGTACATCCGTGTCCTCTGATAAGTCAGCTCCCTCTTCTTCCATATCCTGGTCCTGTTCAAGAGGATATTCGAAAGATTGATCAGCATTGCTTTGCACGTACGACCCACTATCAGAATCCGATGATTCCTCTAGATAGTCACTATCAGAGTCACTGATATTCAGCTGTCTGAAAATGTCAGTTACCCTTCTACGAAGACTAGCTGTCGAGGGTTCAGCTCTTACATTTCTTGACATACTCGGTTTTGTTGGCAAAATCTGAAAAAGAAAGTTTTCATAAATACCTCTGTATAGAAGTGATCGCATTATAAAAGTTTTTAATCAGATTACATGAAATACTTACATAATCGTGCTGACTTTGCTGCGGCTTTGAAGAAGAACCAGATGCGAATCTCTTTATTGAAGTTGACGTTGCCGGTTTCGAACCAATTGCTGACGGTGCTAGTTTCGAACCACTTGCTGACGGTGCTGGTTTCGAACCACTTGCTGACGGTGCTGGTTTCGAACCACTTGCTGACGGTGCTGGTTTCATGCCACTTGTTGACGGACCAGGTTTTTTACAAGTCTAAAAACAAAACGCTTGTAAATTCCACTGACTGCAAGTAATGCAATGAATAAAAACGTTTGAAAAACTTTCGGTACAATACTTAAGGCGTTTTAGATTTGGCATTGAAGAAGAAATTCTTGGCTTCCGTGGGCTCTTCCGTGGTGTGCTTTAAAGACGGGGCTTCTTGGAGGAAGAACTAGCCATTTCAACTTCTTCAATAGTTTCTTCAGCACCAAAAATTTAATCTAAATAAATATGAATTATAAAATACATGATAGAAATGGAAAAAACATTTATTTTTTAAATAATAATAAAAAATAAATTTTACCTTTTTAGGTTGCTATTTTTTTTATAATTATGTAAAAATATTTTGTAAAAGTTATTTTTTCAAAGTTCATACTTTTTAAATTTTTATGCTAGCACATACAAACAAATAAATTGTGTCAGTTTGTTCACATAAAATCACACCCCATGAAATGTTAGTGTCTATATTTTTACACACCAGCGTGCGGTATATATGGTTAATAGATCCATTATTAGCAAATAATAATATTTTCAATTACATATATCACAATTACACAAGAATATTTCAAGAATACTCTATAACATAGATTACCATATATACAATGAATAACCAACCCATAAATAAGAAGATATGTTTGCATATAGAAGATCAAATAACTTAATTATTGGATATTAATATTAAGAAGTGTTACTTTGGCAATGTGAGTGTAGAGGCTTGGTTTGCCATATATAGCATAGGCACAAACTATCTTTTTTCCCATCACTTGCGTGGGAATACGTATATTTTGCTAGCTCTCACGTGATGTGAGTGCGAGTGGCTATGATTGTAGTGTGAAGAGTCACACTCATTATAGACGTGCAGATAACTTGGTCCTGGAATTAATATATTATCTACATATAAATTTTAAATATACTTCAATAAATTATATAGAATACTCTCATATAATCTGACAAGATGGTAGAGATATTATCTAGTTTAGATATATAGTATGCAATATAACAATAAATCACCATACTGTCCGTATATAGGTATGCCATAAACTCCATTAAGATTTTTCTTTCTTGTTAATATATATGTTACTGATGATTATATTGTAGGTTTCTCGTGGTATATCTCTCACTACACCCGAGATCAATTTATTGTCGTTCTTCCGTGCCTACGCATGATATGCGAATAATAGGGAAGAGTAAGCAATACAACACTTTATAGCTGTATACAACACAGAAGAATGGTCTCATGCAAGAGAATTTGAGAACTCCACTTCATATAATTGCCGGTTGCTTGCGAGCTACTCTCACACTACGAGTGAGCCCGATAGCGAAGAAGATAGAGCGTCCTACTATATACGATGATGGTATATATAAATAATATAAAATAGATTAATTAAATACTATTAAATGATATATATTCGCTCTGTGAGCAATTACATAACATTTTCAGCTTAATATTATATGTATGAACTCTTAAAATGAGCGTGGCTCGCGAAAATTGCCCTATTTACCTATAATGTTCAACATTTGAAAATTATATTTTGCGAGTAGATTCTTTGGAACAGATACCTTGAGTTATATCCGTATGTCACGCCCGGTTTGCCTATACAAGTCGGATCTGGAGAACGAAACTAATACTGAGATGAAAAAAAATATATCATTGATAACTCAGCACTATCAATCACCAAAGAAGAGCATGATGAAGAGTGTCACCACTCTCGGGATAATAGTTTTAGTGTCTTAAATTGACACCTTTTTAAATGAAATTTCAATATTTTGTTTTTTACTCGAAATAATTAAAATATATTTATGCATACTCTGAGCGTGTACTGATGCGGAAACTCACGATGTATTTAATAGATAAAAACTATCCTTATATTAGACCAAAGATTACGCTTTTTTCATCTCTCGTTCCTACCTTTATCAGTATATTCTATTATAAGTGGTGAGATATCTCTTATAGTCATCTATCTCTCACTATATATTTATATAATATCTCAGAATAATTGATATAAACACACTTTAGAGATATTGAGTTTTTTATAATACTCGTCTCCATATTATATACATGTCCATTTTGTGTTAATAAAATATAATGTGGTCTCATTTAAATGAAGGCAAGTGTCTCTCAAAAAGCAGACAGAAACGACATTGTAGTATAATTGTTAGTGTCTTAAATTGACGTTTTTAATTAAATGCAATATCTATGATGTTTTAGTATACGAGAATTCGTTCTTTCCATAGTTAGTAGTAATAAGCATGCTAGTGTAATAAAGAGTGCTGGATATGAAGTCATGAAAATTACGCTGTGTTTCCATCTACGAGAGTATATCCACGGATTAACCAATAGTATAACAAAATATCCTGAAGAAGATTGATTAAGACCTTATTTCTACCAGCTAGAAGTTTTCAACATGTGAGACAGTATTTGATTTCACTACATCGTTAAAATTGAGCGGTTTGTTCAAGTCACACTCAGATATTATGTTAGCTCTCTATGCTCCACTGGAATGTGTTTCATTGAAATGACAATTTTCAGAGAAGCAGAGAAGACTCTAAATCTCACCTTAAGCAATCGCTGTATGCTCGTCTTGAGCTGACTGCGTTTTAATGAAATTCTCATTTTGTTTATTATACTAAATATTTCATTAGTTGTGAAAACCCATTTTAATAAAAACTTTTAAACTTCTAAAACTTATGTTTTTCTTAAAGCTTCGCGCCATTTATAAATACAAGTTTGCGGCTAAAAGTACGAGTGTTTTTCACTATATCTTTAGAGTCATAAATAAATTGCTAAAAATTATATTTTAATAGAAATATCATCTACTAATATTGAGATATTTTTACTGGATTTTTCCGCATTATAAAAAAAATAATGTGTCTTCATGACCAATGCAATTCAAAACGGTCTGAACAACGTGAAATTTTTAGATCAATAGTTTTAGATGCTTAACATTTTGCTACGGTTTATTAAATGTAAAGTTTGCATATTGTATTTTATACCTTATAGATTATTAAACTCATCACTTTATTTCTATAGTTGTTTACTGATTTAAAAACCTTGTTTTTTTTTTAATATAATAAACATTTCTTTTAACTTCCTAAATATTTGAGCTGTGCTTATTTTCTTATTGTCACCATTACAAATTTAGAACTTCTTAAAAAGTACGATTTTTAATAAATTTCAACATTTGAAATTATTTGCTTTTAATCTTATAATATATCCCGAGTTTCTTTATCAGATATTTGTCAGGCATTTGCAAAATATATATTGCTTACATATTGATAAATGCCAATTTTCAAATAAGTCAGAGCATGGAAGAGAATTGTACCGCTTGATATAAATAATTGTATGCTTAAATTGACGTTTTTAATTAAAATGCCAATATTTTATTCTACTATTATACCAATTTTCATTAACAAATAAGAACTTTTTAATTAAAAAAATTTTCAACTTCTAAAATTACGCATTTCTAAATTTTCACATTACAATATAAGAACTCTTTAAAGGAACGATTTTTCCTAAATTCAACATTTGAAATTATATTTGTTAAATCTTACAATAATTGCGAGTTTAACTTTATTTTCAGCATTTGAAAAAAATTAATGTAAAGTGAAATGCAATTTCAAAAAAAGCAGAAATAGAGAATTTATTAATTGTTATTGGTGTCTTACTATATAGACGTTATATAATATTATAATTTATTCTTTATTTATATTTTTGTTTTTATATTTTTTATACTCTTCAAATATTTTACATTAATATTTGCGTGAAATACCTGATTTAACTCGCATTCTCTCTCTTGCATCCATAGACTATCATCATCAATATTTACTGTCTCTTCTCTTAAATTTCACAATTGGGGGTTAACATTTAGAACTCTTAAAATGTACGATTTTTCCTAAATTTCCAACATTCGGAAATTTGATTTCAGTGAGTAACATCTATCATATCTCTGACGAGTGAGATCTCTTCATCACTCTCGGTTATCGTACTCTCAGCATATATTCAACTCTATCAGTGTCTCATTGAAATCATCTCACACAGAGACTCTGCATACACATAGCTCATCTCTTCATCCAATTTCGTGTCTACTCCTATGCTTCTCTAATCTCACTCGCGTATCTCTATACTGCATACATACATTTCAATATTTGTTTCTCTTACTTATACCTACATTACTCTTCATTCTTCTCTCTATAATAACTGTCTTCTCTGACACTATAAATTTTTAACTTCTAAAATTAACGCTATTTTCTTAAATTTTCACTACTTCATACTCTACGAACTCTTTCTCTATTAAGTTACCGTCATTTTTTCTCATAATCTCTCATCATCTTGCGTAAACTCTTACTTCTATTCTTAAAATTGTAAATTTTTATTAAAGTATTATTTTCATTATTTGATAAAAATAATAATGTGTTGCATTTGAATGCAATTTCTCAATAAAGTCTAGAAAAGAGAATTATTAATAGTTTAGGTGTGTCTTAAAATTGACGTTTTTTTAATGAAATATATATTACATATATAATTGTTTATTTACCTAAAACATTATTAATTTTTAGACTCTATGCTAATCCTGGTTTAATAATAATAATATAAAGTTAACTCTAAATATTATGCTTTTCTATACATTTTCACTATTTTATATACTAAAATTATTAGTAATTCTCTTAAAAGTACGACTTTTCCTTAATTTCAACATATGAATTTATTTGGTAAATCTAAAATATGTAGAGTTTAATTATAAACACATAAGAGTAATTATTACAAGCTATTCCTAATTTATTCTTCTTGAAAATAATATTATATTGTTTCATTGGTATAACGGCATTGCATATATACAAGTGCTAGTAAATCGCGAAATTTATTAATGTGTTACGTGAGTCTTAAATGACGTTTTTTAATGTTTATCAATATTGTTATTATATACCGAATATTTCATTAGTTGTGAAAACGATAACCTGTTTTAATCAAAAAAATTCTTAATTCTAAAATTACGCTTTTCTTAAATTTTCACATTATACAAATTTAGAACTCTTAAAATGTACGATTTTTCCTATAAATTTCAACTAATTTTGATATTAATTGGTAAATCACTCTAAAATAGAGTTTTAACGGTATTTCAGCATTTGAAAATAATGTGTTTCATTGAAATGCAATTTTCAAAAGCAGACAAACCTTCGTTTGTCATTAATGTTTTTGGTGTCTTAATTGACGTTTTTTATGAAATTCCAATATTTGTTTATATTGTAGCCAATATACCAAATATTATATATACATTAGTTGTGATGTGAAAAACCTGTATTTTATATAATAAATTATTATACTAAAGAAATTATCGCTATTTTTCTTTAATATATTTCACATTAACAAATTTATAGTAACCTTAAAAGTACGATTATTTCCTTATATAATTATATCCTTTACATTATGAAAATTTATATTTGTAATTTTAATAAAATGAGATAGTTTATATATATTTTAACTCTATAGTATTTTTAAATATATAATGTGAGCATTGTGAAAATATATATAGTGATGTTTCATGTAAAATGTCAATTATCAATATAGAATAAGAATGAGTACTAGTACTATGAGCCACTTTTCCGTGTATTATCTAGGTGAGGTCTGTCACATGTGACCGGTTTTTTAATGAATAATTCAATAATTTGTTATATTATATACCAAATATTCATTAGTGTGAAAACCTGCTCTTTTGAATATAAAGAAAAAGGTGTCGACTTTCTAAGTTATCTCGCTATGAATTCTCGTTAGCAAGAAACTATATCCCGACAATTCAAAATTAAATATAGAACTCTATAAATAACAAATTTTACCTCTAAATATTTCAATCATTTATGAAATTATATGTTAGGTAAATAATATCATTAAAATGAGTTTAATAACTATGGTATTTTAAGTCTAAAATTGAAAAAAATAAATATGATTTTTATATCATTGCAAATGGCAATTTCACAACTTTGAAAAAGAGAATTTATTATTTAAATTTGTTTATAAGGTGACTTTTTAAATAGAGTATAATAAAAGAAATCTCAATATCTGATTTTTATATTCCAAAATATATTTACTAATTTAACTTTTGAATTTGAAAGTATTTAATAAAAATAATTATATAATATTATAATCTAAATATAACAAAAGTTTTTTTAATATTTTCAACATTTTACTAAAATTTAGAATCTTATTAAAATACGATATTTTTCACTAAATTTAAACATTTGAATTAATTTGGAGTAAATACATTAAAATTGTGAAGTTATTTAATATGATGAAGACTTTTTGATGAAGACATATATAAAAATTAATTGATTTCTATCTAAGATATATGCAATTTCAATCGTATCGACAAGTTGAATCTCTCTATTCATAGTTGTGAGTTAGCTACTTTTAATTGAGCGCTAGTTTTTTTAATGAAATTTCATATATTTGTTTTAATACCAAATATATTTCACTTGAGTTTGATGAGAAAGCTTCGTTGTTACACCGAAAATATGTGATTCTAAACTATCTTCGTACACATGTACGACATATACTTCTGACAAAGTATATGCAGCACACATTAGCACAGCTTAATGAGAATAACTGCAATGTATAGAGGGGTACTCTAAAACTCTCTCTGCAGCGAAATCAGTTAGAGAGCAATGTGTGAATTACCACTAGAACTCTGTATGGTAAATGAAAAATGCTCTTTATACGGAATGATATGATGGCAAAGCATCTCTAAAGAATAGAAATACACATGATGCTCCTATGCATTGTAACATGACATAATCTCTCACAAACTAAGAGTCACGAAGAGACGAGCACACGAGCAACCTCCTTAAGTTGATACTAGTATTGTGAGGCTGTCTTTTAGTTGAACGAGTTTGTGATTTGTAGATTCGGACACATGTGATCTGTAGAACATTTTGATGTTTCTACTCGATATAAGACCACCCACAATATAGTTCGACTCTATGTATCTCTCTGAAAACCTGTTTTAATATAAAAAATTGGTATATATATATATATGAAAATGAACAGCTATTTTCATAAAGTCTTTCACCATTACATATCAGTGTCGTCCGGAGACTACTATAGATATATAAGTCGGTTTTATGTCGCGTATATTCTCACAGTTGGAAATTAATTTTGAGGAAAAAACTCCTATCAGAGATATCTAAGTTTGTTATACGAATTGTTTTCTCGAGCCTTATGTGACACAATAATCAGATGGAGCTCTCTGTCCAAAAGCCTAAAATGACGGCTGTTTATCTCTAAGATTTCTCCACACTCTCACAAAATATGAGAAGTAGAACTTCTTAAAAGTATATGTATATATTTCCTAATAAACTAAGGTGCTGCGACATTATGATGAAAGTTAGTGCTGTAAATCATTGAGAAATACAGTAGGTTGTATATGAGAGAGTAAGAGATAAAAATTGTTCTGATCATGCTCTCTCACACACTCAATGTCTAAATCGTGTTTCCATCCAAATGTCATTCAGAGAAAGTAGAAAGCGAACCGTCATTCTATAGAGTTTTAATGAGAATGCCATCTGTAAATGGACGTTTTATTCTGATATACTCAAATCTTCCATTTTGTGTATTATAAGGCCTCATATGCGTATGTATATTATTATAATTGATTGGCGAAACACTCTCTTTATGAGATAAGAAGACAATTTTAACTTCTAGAATGACGCTTTTCCTTGAAATTTCACATATTAGCAAATTATATAAATAACTATAGTTGAGGAAATTAACACAATTTCTAATGAAATTAATATACAAAAGAGTTAAATGATGGTTTGGTAAATGCTTAGAAAAAGTTTGAATGAGTTTTTAAATGAGAATAAGTTTATTAATTCAAAGTTTAGTTAAACTTTAACATACTTGAACACAAATAATCAAATAGTGCAATCTTGAAATATATTCTCAAAAGCACAGAAATACAGAGCTATGAGATAGAATTGTTTTAAGTCTGAAATAAGACGAGAGCTCATTTAATATTGATGTTGTATATATAGAGAGAAAACTATGTACATAGTGTTTAATGTATATATGTGTTTGTACCGCGATAAGTTTATCTTCACTCTATGATGATATAGATGAAGCCGAAAGTTATGTATATAGTAAAAATTTATATACTATTAAATCATAATATGAGCTGCGTTTTTCAACTGAAATGCTGGTGCACATGTACACTCACGTAGACAACTTCCTTAAAAATACGTGACGGATATACGTACTCCCTCACACTCGTTCAACAATTCTGCAACATGTATCATTAACGTGAGAATCATTAATTCACAGGTGTAGTCCATGTCTATATATATCTATGACAGTATAATGCATATAGACAGTGGATTGCAAGAGAGAAGAGTAAGTGGTGAGGTTCCAGTTCACAAATGTCAATTTCAAGAATAGAGCGATGTAAGAAATTGTAGTTGAGAGATAAAAGTTTGTGTAGGTGAGCTATATGATAGTAATACAAGGCGTTCAAGTCGGAATGACGATTTACAATATTGCTCTAACTCTCAGCATAACCTAGCCAGATCGAATTTAGTTATAGATGGAGAATAGACTTGATGTATTTACAAATAATAAAATGTTTATACTATCGTAGAATATTTACGCGTGTAATATAGCGTGTCAAGAGTATGTCATCTCTATACATAAAATAATCCTTAAGATGAACGTCTTATTAGAAAGTATTCGCTATATAATAGTTCAACGCACTGAGCTATATATCTTGAGTATATCTCTCAAATATGCTCTCTTATATCATGGAAAATTATTGCATTATGCAGTCTATTATGAAAAAATATGTGATCATTGAAAACTCGCAAGAATTATCTAATAACACAGAAAATGTCCCTCTCTCAGTAAATGAAGTGACTACAGGGTTGTCCCTCCAGGAGGGTTTGTTATAGAGATGATACGGGGTTTCCCTCAAGGGAGTTTTATTATAGAGGTGATAATAAGAGCAATGTCATATAAAGATGATGTAGGGTGTAACGTGCAGTCTCAGATTCTAGCGATATACAACACTTTGTTCTATACAATAACATTTTCACGAGACTCAGTAATAACCTCACGACTAATGAATACCCTCTAGGTAGAGATACTATAACAATATCATTCTTCATTCCTAATAATTTCTATCTATACGATTACGTAAGACGTATCAAATAGTTGATCGTACTACTTCTACAACACTAGCACATATAATCTCTACAATAAAAAATGTGCGTCAATTTTAGTTTATTGTATGGAAGAGTCGTGACGGAGTGATATAGTATATGAGAATATTATGATATCTAATTAATTTATCAGCTCATTATAGAGAATTAATTATATTGTGGTTACATTGTGATTTATGCATTACGAAAAGCGAGGTGGATTTGCGAAGATAATATATAGAGAAGAATGTTAAGTGGGACTTATTATAGGTCTTAAATACAGCTTTTTAATCGAGAGATGAATTGTCTTCAAGAGAATAGGATTTTGTTTTTTATATAGGACGACTCACACGAGATATAATTGCTGTATGTGGTGTTCGTTTAATGTTAAAAGATCTGTTTTAAATAATACAATGTTTATACTCTGAGAATGAAAGTGCTTTGTGTAGAGTGACTTTTCACATCTGCGAGCCTATTACAACACTTCCCACCTGTAAAATATCTGTATTAAGTTAACGACAAATCTCACTATAAAACATTTAACTTTTGAGTACTAATCTGGGTAAATGCTTAAAATTGACAGCATTATCTGCCAAGTACTCACATATAAGAGCACCTCAAAAAATCATCTCAGTATGTTTGGCATATATGAAGAAATAGACAATTTCAACAAGCGTATGACGAGTGAAATCGTATATTATTGTAATAGTTGTAAGTAGTACTATATCTGAAAAACAGATATGTCTTGATAGTAGAATATTCAGTTATATTTATGTATGTAACAGTTAGCTCTGAACCACAAAGTTATTCGTATTAGAGTTTGAAGACACTTTTAAGCCTTAACAATAAAAAAAATCTAACTACTGAATATAATGATGACATTCGCTATTTTCTAATGGACAAGTTTTATCAGTGGACAATTTAGCTATATAATTTTAACTTATTCCTAATAGTGAGAAAGTTACACATTCTTCCTCTCTCAACTCCACGATATTATAATATATGTAAATATTTGTTGATTGTTTAGAGATACATTAATAGAGAAGTTTTGTTAACGGTTATATGTGTTATGAGCACTTTGTCAGCAGATACACAATCTATAGATGTGTTCGTTGCATACATAGCAGGATCTCTGCAAAAGGCGAGTATTAAAGGAGTATTATATTATAATGATGGTGTAGCATTGCTCACAGAATCGAGAATTAGATTGTCACGAGTTCTCTAATGATATATTTTTCAAAGTATATATATCTTAATATTACTATAATCAAATTAATTGGCATTAGCTCTGCGAGAGCTAAGTCTGTTAATTACACTATACTACAACAATTGTCAAAATCTCTCACGTACCACAATAGAGCCAAATCTATATAATCTATATATATATATACAACGAAAATCAAAACCGAGATTGAAGTCAAGTTCAATCTATATAATTATAAATACCACTTTTCTTAAAATCTTTATAATATTTCGATAATATTATTAAGAAGATATGAATATCTGATAAATATTTGAGTTTATTAATACATAGTGAGTTTTACACACATGATATATATATTGAATCAAAATTAAATGATAATATAGAGACTATCACTATAGCACGCATTCGTGTGTGTCACACCAATATATCATCAATACACAAAATAAGAAAAAAGTAGGAGATTATTAATAGTCCATTTAACTTGGTCCTAATAACGTGAGACCTTATATATATTGTAAAAGTTTCTTACGGCCCACTATATATAGATATATATATCAATATATCAAACACTAGATGTAAAAACTCGATATACTCAGATTTATGTAAGCCCTACGCTTGTGTTAATATTACCTGTTTAAATAAAAAAATTTTTAACTTCTATAAATATTACGCTATTTTCTTAAATTTTCACATTACAAATTTAGATACTCTTAAAAGTATACGATTTTTCCTTATATTTCAACATTTGAAATTTCTTTCTTCTAACCAATATGGAAAGAAAAATCTTCTGGGAGTGATTTTTATCTCACTAAAAGCACTAAATGTGTTTCATTTATGAATGCAATATTCAAAAAGCTCAGTATAAAAGCTGAATTATATAAAGTTTAGGTGTCTATTTAATATTGACTGAGTTATATTATATTGATAATTTCAAATTGATTTATTATATATATACAAATATTCATTAGTTGTGTAAACCTGTTTTATAATAAAAAAATTTATATAACTTTCTTAATAGTTCCCTTATTTATTTTCTTATAATTTCAATACTTAATTACAAATTATAGAACTCATCTTATAAATATGAGTACTGATTTTTCCTAAATATTATATATATATATATATAATAATTATTATTGGTAAACCTTAAAATTGAGTTTTATATTTATTTTCAGCAATTAATTTTTCAGCATTTAGAAAATATAATAATGTGTTCACATATAATTACGCTTTATTTCTTTATAATAAATTTTCATACATATGATTTTTTCATATATAAATTTAGAACTCTTATTATAAATGTTTATCTCGATACGTTTCTACTAAATTTATACAACATCTTTGAAATTTATTTGGTAATCTTAATTAACATAGATAGATTTGATTTTAACCTCTCCTAGAGTATGTATTTTCAAGATCAATGAATAATGAATGTTATTGAGTTATTAATCTCTCATTTATTATAAATATATTAGTCGCATATTTGTCACAAAGGTAAATATAGATCAGATATTTTTATTTGATTAGTTTTAGTGTGATCTATAAATTGACGTTTTTATTAATAAATTATCATATATATTTGTATTTATATATATATAATATTTATAGGTAATGCCAAAATTATTTATTCATTAATGATTATATTATATTATATATATGATAAACATCGTGATTTTTAATATAAAAAATAATTTATTTAACTTCTAAATAATTATACTGATATTTTTCTTAATTTTACTACATTTAACAAATTTCAACAATACTACTTAAAAGTTACGTAATTTTTCCTAATTTCACATATGAAATTATTGTTAGTGAGTAATATCTTAACATACAATGTATGATTTGAACTGGTATAGGTATTTTCACATTTGATAAATTAATGAATGTGATGTAATGTAATTCTAAATTTGCATATAATAGTACTCACAGTAATAAGTAAATAATATATTTGGTTATATTTTTTTTACAGTTAACACCACCACCACGGGCATAAGCTCTCTAAAATCATTGAACGTGTATAGGTTTAATTATGAGAGTAGTTTGTACATATTTTCACGAAGTTTTTTCTGTGATATATTATCATCTCGCAAAGCTCTAAGTACCAGTTATAGGTCTGCAAGAAGACGCTGTTTTAATCGAGTATAACAATCAGACAATTTTCAACTACTCCTAAGATATAGTTACAGAAACGCTTGGTGTTCTTATCGTTTATCATGATCTCGAAGTTTTAGAGACTATTAGAGAATCGTACGATTTTTCCTAAATATATTCAGGACATATTGAAATAATTTAATTTTGAGTGTAAGGTATTAATAATTAAGTTTTTATTTAATCAGTTATATATTTACAGGATATACTATAAAAAATTATAATGTGTTTTCATTGAAATGCAATTTATCAAAATAAAAGCAGTGAAAAAGTAAGATATTATATTAATTTGTTTTAAGTCTTAAAATTGACGTTTAATTTAATGAAAATTAATTCTATGATTTGATATTTAATATTTACAATAAATATATTCATTAGGTACCTGAAATACCTTGAGTTTTAAATAAAAAATTTGATTTACGTGGTAAAAAAAAATTATTTTCTTGTTTGTTTGTTTTGTTTAAAAATAATATTTAATCATTATGCTAAATTATGACCGAATTTATTTAGCCTATTTATTAATATTTTTTCGAACTAAGTTTGCGAGACTTATTTATTGAAAGGTTGATAATGTCTTAAGAATTAAGTATATTTAACTGAGTATTTCAGCTATTAGAATATATATTATATTTAAATGATTATTTCATATGAAGGTGTTTTCTTAGCAGAATCAACGCATTATTTTTACCTTTTAGGCAGGTATATTATTGTATTGAAATGTTTCATTTTTTAATAGTAAATTTTATATAATTATTTGTTTTTATTTATTACCAAATATTTACATTAATATATTGCTCTTATTGCAGTTTAATTAATAAATAATAATAATATTTATTATACTATTTATATATTAACTTATATATTTTAAAAATTTAAAAACGAAACTTAATTAGGCCTTTCATTATCGGCCATACTCCTTAAAAATAATAGTGTTAAGATAACTTGAACTATTTAAGGTACGTACTGAAATCTGCTATTAAAAAATATCACTAGCTATTAATAAAAATAATATACCACTATTTTATATCGTATGCAATTTATACACGATCGACCGTTTGGACCCTGAACATAAAAGTAGCTAAAATATTAAAAAATCCTTTTGGCCAATTATTTCCGACACGCTAGCTTTGTATAAAAGATTGTGTTAAGCATGAATATTCCTCTTGAAGCTATAGTTATACTAAGTTCCCGAATCGAGAATGTAACGACGGCGCCGGAATATGACGATACAATGACCGTAGAATGTGCGCAACGGGCTCTGGAGCGATGCATTGCGCCTGAGTGCCTCCGTCCAGGGCTGCAGTCGGGCTTTGTAAAATACAGCGCTATAAGTAGTTGTTAAAACAAATATTGCTTGTGCACGCCGCAATTATAAATTCTGTGTTAAATAATTTAAATTAATATATAGAAAAAACTATTTAAACCTCATTCAAAAATAGCTTTCGCTTGATCGTCTGAAATAAAATTTAAGAAGAATATAATAAGTATAAAATTAAATAGTTAAGTGAAAGAAAATCTATACTTTTTTTCGTTGCGTACGGCTTAGACCTAGAACTAAGTCCTTCCATATATTATCCTATATCACAATTAGAGCTGATATAGTCCTTTCACTTTCTTACTAGCTTGTAATGATTTAGACTGTACTATAGGCACTTCACACAGAGTACTGTATATTTGTTTAGTATTATTATCCTGAATTTTTTTTATTTTAGGTTCCACCATTCTAATGATCTTTTTTAGCTATAATCAATACTAAGGAATAGTTTACAAAAAAAGCTAAGTAAGCTATATCCTGTAAAATACGCAGATCTTTTTTTCTTTGTTTTGCGTAAATTGAGATGAGTTTTTCAGTATTGTAAACTTCAGGTGCACATGTTATAGTCAAAATACTTACATTAGGATTTTGCTATTTCTGCAAAGACATTGTGTACACTAAGCCCTTAACTATAACCTATAGATGATAGACGGATACTATATAGGTTACTCATGTATCTAGGCTTATAAGTCAGATTCTAGAGGAATACATGAGTTTTTCACTTATAGTCCGTATATTATACATTATTGAACTGAATCTTTTTCAATTATTTTATACAGATTTCAATTATACATATCCATCTCACATGTAGTCTTTTTTGAAGAGCTGTAGTCTTGATGGATCTGCGTGGTAACTTGAAAACTCTCAGCGAGATGCTAAAATTGCTAAAAGTGATAGAACAGCGTTTCAAGTTTTAAATAGCTCCTCTCTGTGTATCACAATAAGCTGCCATTTAGTATTATTTTAGTTACATGTGCACAAATGATTAATATTTCCATCTGAAATGCCTGGCTACTATCTATTCTGTATTATAATCTTCTGAGCAGGTCGCTGTATGTTAATATATATGGTACACCATGAAATGATGACTCAAAAGAGATGAGTTGCATTCTGTTTAAACTGATTAAAGTAATAGTTACTCTAATCTAAAGGTTAAAGCTATAAAGTTACACAAAAATAATTTTTCAATTATTTTACATTGATAGGCACTGATTTGATTTTTTTAACTTACGTTTTTTGGTCAGATTATACAGCGTGTTTTAGCAAGATTTTCATGTTCACGAAAAAGATTCATTAAATATATGTGTGTCCAATATTGCTCTTGTTTTGATATCTTATTTCAATTTGTGAGTGGATAATTCCAACTGCTTCTGCAGCATTTCAAAATTTTGACCTCGATTAACTATTACGATTGCTCTGTATTCACTGTTAACATGCGTCGCTGGAGAAGTTGACTCTGTGAGTAAGTTCACGTGAATGGCATCACTTTGTACTTGTTGAGAGATAGAATGTGCACAAAAATGCAGAGTTGGCAGCGTGAATAGGATTATATTGAATGAAGCATATAGCATTGATAAAGGAAGGAAGCACACTTTCTCTTATCTACAACCATATTGCACCATTGTACTCTCTAAAACTACTATGATACTCTAATACTTGAGGGGATACTCAAAAACTGTACTAAGGCAAGTTTGTATAATTCTTCACTAAAATTTGATGCAGAAAGTGCTTCAGGAAGTGCTACTTCTTAAAACTGCTCTATTTTAGAGCCAAATATTTGGCAACCACCATTGTGCTGTTATAAACTTATATAAAAGATTTATTTGATGTAGTTGCAGTCCTTATATCTGTTGTTAATGAAAGATAATTGGAAGATGATACGAAATCCTTAATATACTAAAATAACTTGCTGTAAATGTCAGGCAAGACCGTTTCTGCAAAATATTTTCTACTAGGAATATTATAGTTTGGACATACTTTTCTCATCAAATGTTTAAAGCCCTGATTTTCGACAATTGAAAGGGTAGTAGGTTATATATCCACAGCAAATCCTTCTGTAATTGTGTGTGTTATGCTTTAGCTCTTAGGGGCACTGATATCCCTCAAAACTTGTGTCTTCTGATATATAGTATTACACTAAATAAAGTCATTTGCACGTTACTTTGTGATGGTCTATACAGGTTGCTGAATGATATATGCTCTTTTTTGTTGTTACATTTCTTTTTTGCTTCACTTTCATATTCTACCTGATGTAATTTTTAGATGATTCAGCATTGCTGTTGGAGTTTGCATTTTTGAGGTTGTTACACCTCGTGACACTTTTGCATGACAAAGGTTGCATAAACTTAATGAACTATCACTAGTGCTACTAATGTGAAAATCTTCCACACTAAACTTTACTTCCTGACCTATAGCCTACTTATTCCAAATTAAAATGAACAAACTTATCCTGCAATTTAAAATAAAACAGTACCTGAAGAACAAGCAAGATAATTTTTAGCATAATATATTATTAATATATTATATTATATATATATAATATATATATATAATATATAATATTATATTATATATATTAATATATATTAGATATATATATATATATTAATATATAATATATAATATATATATATCAATTTAGGAGGGCCTGAATTAATAATAATCTGCAAATATATCAAAGTTTTTAATAAATTTCATATAATAAAATAGTCTTCTGGATGTTTAGAGCGTTAGCTTTCGATCCTTACTGAATTATTGGATCCTCTGGTATGGTGATGATGAATTATTATTAAATTATTATTGAATTTATTATTTAAAATAATTATTAATTATTGATTAAAAATATTCTCCATTGATACTTCACCGATACTTCTTACTTTTGGCGTGAGAAAAAAATTTATGGGAAAACATTTGTATATAATAAATAGTTTCGATATTTACAGCTAGTACCTAGTTATGTTTTTTTTTCTACTTCTTTTTAACTTAGATTTAGCGGTTTCTCCCACTGGGTTTTAAGCGTAACATTACCTATTGGATAGCATTATTAATAATTGATACAGATTTAGCTTCCACTTTTTTAGTTGACCAATAGTATTTTTTTTTTTTCTTTTTTTTGTACTCAATTTCGTGAGTTTTGTAGTGAGAGTGGCGCGACGTGTTTTTATAGAATTTTCTGATTTATTCATATTTTTAGATATATTATGCTGTAATACTCGTTGTAGCGTTTTAAGGTTATTTGCCCTAAACTAACATTTTTAGCATCAAATAATTTTTCCTCACTTCTCCTTTGGTTTTTTTTTGTTTTTTGGTCGTTTTTTTTTGTTTTTTTTTTGTTGTGTTTGTTTGTTTGGTGTGTGCGTGTATGATAGTAGATTGCACAGGCGTGGGCTTTTCTATTGACTTTACCTCAAATACATTCATAGAGTCATTGCATACTCATTTCTAACTTCTGTCATTACAGAGGAATACCACCTCTCTAAACTCTAACCCTAATTTTGTGTCTTGTCAGTAACACACACGGCCGAATGAACACTAAGATATACGTCTAACCGTTGAGGAGTGATTCCGAGAGTAATAAGATTCTCACGTAACACTCGGGGATTGTTAATTTCCTCGCCAGTATGATGGATAGGAGTGATGTGCTTCTGGAAACCAGGTGAAACACTCCATTTAGAAACACTTGTCCGCGATAAACTCGCGAAATCTCTTAACTTTCACGGTGGGGTGTCAGTGGGCTGTAAGACATGCTTTCTTCTTTCTACTACAATAAATCTATCCCGCTTTCTGGTCCTGTGTAACTCGCCACCCAACTTCAGTTTAATCTTCTACATTACGAACTATTCTTAATGACTTCTCAGCTGTCCGAGAAAGACCTGTTACTCTATCCATCTCCGCATTAGCGAGGGAGTGAGCTGGAGGAATACTTATTTAAGTGGGACCTTCACACTACCTGCTGTTACAACACCCGTGAATGATGAAGCGGCTCGCGTGCGTAGACGATCACTCTCATTCCGTAACTCCTGCTATCCTGTTCGGCCACGGAAGGGTTTACCCTCTGAATCATTGCTCAGTATAGCCCTCAACTCACTCTCCACTCTGGTTAGTAACTCAATTAAAATAATTAAAAAAACATCAACAAAATACACATAAGAATCTCTGACGCGCACTCGCATACAAATATCCTTCAACACACTTATAACTCATGATGTTCCCAACTACCCTTCCTCTGCATGAAAATAACACCACCTTCTGCTCCAATCGGTAAATCTGACAACAACCTTACATCTTTAATATAATACTTTCTCACCAACATCTCGCATCCTGCCCTAGCATATTTTTCTGCAACTTGATTCGGGGCTGATTGGGGGGCATTGCGTTGCTTCTACCAAACTATAATTGGAGTGACGGCTGTGAATTGAAGACAGCTTCAGCTTCTGCCGATAAAGTGGGAGCTGTATTCGTTGATGGGACTATCGTTGATGAAATGAGCAGGTTCATTCCTCTTCAACTAAATTCTCAATATTTTCACTTTTCCAAAAATTATGGTCTCCCATCGGCGCTATAAGATTTTAATCATGGGCAATTCAAGTCTAGAGACAGTGTAGGTCGGTAGTGCGTGGAAAAATTCTTTTCTCCTTCACATACACAGCTACTTAGCTAGATTTGCATTCAGCAGAAATACGCTCTCTAGGTGACATATCTACTTTTTGTTTCGACCGAGCGCAACAGTCACACGATTTTCATTAAACAAAAGTGCGCTGAATCTCTTTGGATCTCCTACTGATAAATCTTTCCGGCCTGCTTGCAAAAAAACAATCTATGATAAAAGCCGTTTTGTCAAAAGATATATGGAGTCACATTACACTCTAGACTCTTTTATCTCTCTCTGATGATCTCTGTTTACTAATACTCAACTGAAAAAGGCCATCTCTTTTGGCCTTCCTATTTTCCTCTAACTCAGCCCTGGACTTTGGCATTCCTCTTCCTCCTCCTTCTCCTCTCAGTTGTCACTATGCCTTTACCTGTGTTAACATTGATCTAGTTGCATGGGCTCCAAGAAATCTACCGAACCGTTAGAATCGGGGGCCCGGATGCATCCTCCCTTGAGTTGAGAGAGTGTGCTTTCTCCGTGCATGACCCTCCCTTCATCAACATATTCTCTTGCATCAATTTACTAGCACTTTCCCTTCAGTGTTGGAAGCACGCATATGTTACAACCTACTCCGAAAAAAAGGAAGCCCTCTGATCCTTCTAACTATCGCCCTATAGCTCTAACCTTTATTCTATATCTAAGATCTTTAAAATCCTTCTCAACTCTCACTTCTTAGACCATCTGCGAATCTTCATTCTCTTCTTTAAGGTTTCATATAACGCTTTATACGATCTCCATTATTTAACGTTTTATGTAATTTTCAATATTTAACGTTTCATGTAATCTCCATTATTTAACCTATTATACTCGACATTATTTAGCATGTTTGCTTACTACATATTCAAAGTATTGAAACGGGTAGGGCACGCGTCGCTGCTCTCTCACTACAAGCTCCCCTCCTTTGGGTTTCCTTCTGGCCTCTTTGTGCTTGTTATCTTCTTTCAACATACCACATCTTATTTATTGCAGCACAGGCAACTTCTTTACTTTTTCTGTCAATAGTGGTTATCCTCAGGGTTCTGTATTATTCCTACTTTATTCCTAGCTTTCATTAATGATCTCACTCTGCACATCTAACTCCCTCCACTCATATGCTGATGACTCAACTCTTCATTCTTACACTCATTTCAATTTTGCCCTCTTTACTTCTAGAAATGCCTCTCGTCTTATTCTTTCCGATTCTATCTCGCTGATTTGGATAGAATTCCGGTGGGGTCTTCTCAACCTTGTAAAATTTAATTCATTAAACCCAAGTTCTGCAAATCTCCTTCTCTAAGACACCTAACTTTCCTTATCTCTTTCGACGGTTCCTCGTCTCTCCTGTTGACAATATAAACAATCCTTGGCCTTAACATAAACAAAAAAACAATATCTTGAGAAACCTCAATCAGTCAACAGTTGCTAGGGCTACCTCAAAGAAACTGGGAGTTCTGTTTATAGACTGGTGAGAACTCTTTTTTTTCTCTCTCAGTTATCTCATTCTATACAAGGATCTTATCCCCCTTTTATGGAGTACTGCTCTCGTATCTGCAGGGGCTCTGGTCTCACCCGGCTATTATGAGGATAAGTCATAAGGCCCAAAAAGGCTTATAAACTGTCCTGCACTTTCTAGTTCACCTTGACTCTTTATCTTTGCGGCGCGTTGTTGGATGCTTATACCTCTTTTCTATATGTATACCGTAGCACGTGCAAGTGCTGAGGGAACTTTCCGACCGCGTACCACCACCTTTATGACCGCCTTCGTAGCACAAAGGCGTGCTGTTTGGTACATGAGTTTTGTGGTTGATATTAGCAACCCAGACTAAGATCGCTGCGGCTGCTACCTTCTTTCCTGCACCTCTGTTCTGTGGCGTTCCTCTTCCATATTCTGTGTTTCCCCTACTCAATTTAATCTCCTCACTTTAAAGCTTGCATCTGTTGCCTCATCTGCGTAATTTGCGTTACGATGAATTTTTGAGGCGTTCAAACGGCAGTGATAACTAAAAAAAATGAGCCTGTGAGCGGCTAAGCGACACTCATATAAAAATAAATATAAGTATACTATTATTGTTCTCCTCCAATCCCTCGCACTATACCCTCCATAAACGCTTTGTTACACAACTTTCAATTAAGCCAATCAATCACCATCTTGCGCTTATGATGTATATATATATATTTATATATATATATATATATATATTATATAATATATATAGTATATATATTATATATATATATATATATATATATATATATTATTTAATAATATATATATATATATTATATATATATATATATATATATTATAATGATAATTACTGTTGCGAAAGATGGACGGATTAAAAAATAAGAAGTGAGAAAAGAGAGAGAAGAACTGAAAGAACAACAGAAGAAAAACTGCAGGCTGAGCAATAAACTTCTATAACTAAGTCTAAACTAACTTTCAGATTCAAGAATGAGAAGGCTTTTAAGAATGAGGAACCTGGCCAGAGTATTGTAACAAAGGAATTTTACTAAATGAATGAGTCTGCTTTTAAATTTTATGGAAAGAAGTACATAATTTTTATACCTTCTCTAATTATCTGGAGGAACAAAATTTTCGGCAAGATTTTTCATATATTTTAATAATTAATGATTCTTTTTCTGAAATATAAATTGAGGAGCGACAATATTTCCCGGATTATTAAATTAGATTATTAAATTAAAAATTAAACTTGGAATGTGTTAATTAATTAATACAAATGCCCAAACTAAGTCGTAAACTGGCCATATAAGATTGGATTAATAGCGACACATCAGATCATATGAGGAATCCTCTTTCATTGCTACTTAAGGGCAGAGCAACTTTATGTCAATTTGTTGTTCTGCCCATAATTCGTTAGATATATTGCTAAATAATATTCTGCAGCTAACACCACTCGATGACTCATACGGCGACATGGTTAGTTGAGCTATAAAATCTATAATCAATTATAATAAGACATATAGGGTCGACAAGGTTGAGCCAACCGCCCCTTACTTTATGCTTGTAGAGCTCTGGAACCAGCTTTGGAATTCTTTATGCGTCCATAGAAACACTCACGACTTCTTTAGAGCTCTGGGAGAACGTTCAAGATCGCATAAGATGCTATTCCACTTTATAAGGGTGAAACCGTACCTGTAGGCCTGTAGCTGTATGTATACTCAAGGGACTAGCTCGAAACCATTGCGCCGAGAATGGTTTAGTCCTGAGATCTCTAGGAGAGAAAGTTACGTCTAGCACACGGAGTAGTATATGTCGAGCTTTCGAGTGCAACAAACATGACTTATAGGGTGAAACCCTACCTGGGAGAGGGTACTAATATTGATGAGTATACGTATTAATTAATGCTCACCGTAAAATTCGTGTATATACTTAAACTTATTTAGTAATTTAGCTTATAATTATTCTTATAATTATTCAGCGTTATAGCACAAATGCAAAAACGAAACGCGTATACGTATACTTATATTAAAGTAGTACGTATTTCCTCATTTATGCTCACTTAATTGATTGAGCTAACTGCCACCCTTATTCTAATAATAGAATAAGTTTTCCATCTAACAATCTTAGCACGAATTTGGTACCATAACGACCTGATATATATATATATATATATATACTAATATTATGTATATATATTTATTTATATACTAAATATATAATATCTTTTGCTTCAGACAATTACAAATACAATTCCTATTTGCGAATAAAAAAAAAAAAAAAAAAAATATATATACATAATGTCATAAATTAATTATTTTAATATTACAAATAATTGATCAACTATATTGCGATCCGATATAGTATATTATATTATATTACTTAAATATTTATTGGGATATATATATATTTATTAGAAATATTATCAGTTTGAATGAACTAAATTTTATATGAATTGAAATCATATTTTCATCAAGATCAACGAGATATAGAACTACTTAACTCAGCTATTCGACTAAATTCTATTATATTATATTGTTTACATTTTTCTTTATATATATATTTATAGTAATATATATATTATTCTATATAATTCTCTAGTAGTAAGCACGGATAAAGTGAAGCTAAGTCACCATATATAATCCATATTATCAGAATTAGGTAATATAGATATTTAAACTTAAAACGTTTCGTTTAGCCATTTTACAAATATTTGTTAGTACTAAAATATTGATATCATATATATTAACGTGAATACGACTATTTTAGCATTTATATATTATTAACTAAATTATTTCTAATATGATCTTAACTAAGTCCTGAAAAATCTAGAAAAATCGACTATATATACTATATATTAATATAATATAAAATAAAAGATAGTTCAATTTTCACTCAGTAATATAAACTAATATGCTTTTTTTTAAACTGCAAAAGAAGAACCGCCCGCATGTTTTTGTTTTGCCATTATTTACTTGAGCGCCAGCCGTACTATATATACTAATATCAGTATATGGATATATTTATTTTAAAATTTACCGGGATCGAGCGATTTAAAAATAAATTAATTATATTAATGATAATTATTATTGACTTATATTTATATTATATATATATATATATATTATTTAGCAACTTCTTTCTTTCGTGTAAAAGCCTCTATTCATATTCCTCGTTATTAATATGGCCTATATTATATAAGGTGAGTGTTAATATTATTAACCATAAAATTATATTGATTATATATTATATATACTATATATATACATATATATAAATATATTAATAATTAATATATATATAATTAATAATTAATATTTAAAATATATATTCCGGTAACCGATGTGAGTGAAAATTGCTGTAGTATGTGAGTATACTCCCGTATAAGTGATATCATAATCTGGTACACCGCCCTCACATGTGTTTATATTACGTGTCTCATAGTGAAAATATATTAAATTACATAAATATTTAGGTGCGATATATTATTATATTAATAATTTAATATATATTATATATATATATATATAGTATATAATATATATACCATTAGGGAAGGTTATAAAGGACACGCCCATTCATAGTTTATTCCATATATATACTGAGTATACCTATATATATTACGTACCTATATTAAAACTGATAAGTATATATATATTAAGATATGAAAAAAAACTGAGTCTGTTATTATTATTTTATATCAAATTAATTATTTTACTGTTTAGAAGATTGAAACTTTGAAAATAATACTAATACCTTATATATTAAGGCATTCATATAGTATAGGTAAAACACATAACACTCTATTTAATCATATATACATATTTTATTATGAGTATATAACCTACATCAGGAGTTTGATATAACTTAAGTACCATAGCAACCATTATGTATATATATTATTTATATAATTATAGCTATATATATATATATTTATTTTATATGTTTATATTTAGTATCTATATCAATCATAATTATATTTTTTATATATATATTTTAACTTATGTATCTTTCCAATACATATATATATATTCGTAAATGGAAATTTTTATATGAATATTATCGATGCAGTAGTAAAAATAAGACATAAAAACATAAATAATAGCACAGAAGTATTATAATATAATGACAGATAGTTCTTGCAAGTGTTTTACAAGTGTATCCAAGTACAATACAATACAAGTACAATGCAAGTGTATTTACAAGTGTATCCAAGTATACAGGTATTTAGAAGTATACAAGAATACTCGTATAGATGTGTGAAAAAGTAAAGAAAATGATCTGCTTTTCTGTTCATTTTTAAATTAGCAACAACAAACATCTGTGAAGGAGAATTAGAAAATGATCTATAACTTATTGTTAATAACCTAACGTAGGGCTGGAAAAACGCACAGCACCGCACCACACGCACTTTTGCAGTGCGGTGCATTGTGTGCTCATTTTGGTACGGAGCGATTTAAAAATAGAGCTGGGGTGCGAGGTGAGCTTATTTCGGTGCGGTGCGAAATATCCTGTCCTCGGGGAAATCTTATCCTTAAGGGGTGACCAAAAGGGAAAAAAGAACAGCAGAATTAGATGTTGGAGATTACTAAGGAAAAAAATTAATAACTAAATATTATATATCTTAGAATAACGGTTTAATATGTTTAATGGTTTAAGGAATGGTTTAATAGAGAGGATCTAATGTTTACAGCGAAGGCAATATCTGGTCTATTAACAGTTCTATATTTAACGGTTAAAAATAAAAAAAAACGTACTCAAGTTGCGCGAGTCATCAGGCTCACTGTACCAGTATATCATATATATATTATTATATTATATATATATATATATATTATATAATTATATATATATCATATAATATAATATATAATATTCTATATATTATATAATATATATTATATATATTATATATATATATGAAGAGACGTACATAGTACTGAAACGATCGATCGTCAAGCTCTATTATTTAATACTCTAGCATCTATTTAGTTCTTTATGTTTTTTTTAAAAGGTTTTTATTTTATTGTACTTTGACACATTAAAAATATTTCTAAACAATATTTTGATCTTTAATAGTATTATTATCATGACGTCTCTAATATTGCTTAAACTTTCTCATTTTCAAAAGCCTATGGCTGGAGCCACAAAAAGCAAAAAAAAAGACATTTTTAGATTTTGTTAAATATTATCTATCTATATCAATTCAGAATTGAAATCAAAGCAAAAAAAAACGTTCAAATTCGTATCGAATTTGTTGAATGGTGTGAGCAAATTATTGTGAAACTACCATCCTTTCCGCCATTACAGGTTCCGGCCACATTTTTATTTCCTATATTCTAAATGAAAAGTTGTTATTAAAAATTATTTTTTACTTTGCTTTTTATCTATATATCATATTAAAAATAAACAGCACACGAAAAACGCAACGGTTTTCACTACAATTTTGTCTCATGAGTTTTTTCGGCTTTGTTTCCTCGGGCGAGCGAAGCGAGCGCTTCTGCGCGTGCTTAGCACGTGCTCAGGGACAAGTCTTGCTCCGTTAGGAGCAAGCCAAAGGCTTGTTTATATTATAGTTGAAAATAAAATAAGTTTCTCTTTCTTTTAGTTTCAATTACAATACAGAAATGTTTAAAATCCAATTTCACAGGTTTACACAACCTTTCCATAACTAAAATTATTTTGAGAAGGCACAGTTTACTTAAGGTCCTATATATAAAATTATATAATTACTACTATATATATCATATATATAATTATATATAATATAATATATAATATATATATATATATTAATATATATATTATATATATATATACTAATAATATATTACTTATAGTATATAGAATATGGCAAATGTTGCTAGAAACTGTACTTAGACATACCGAGGTAACCTAACCTAACCTAACTTAACCTAATTTTTTAATTTATTATCCTTATAACCAGTTTGTGATCAGGAAAATTAGGAGGTTCAGTTTTTACGCTATCTTTGTGAGGTGGTTGACTATATCCTCACTAAGTCACAGTACAGTTTCTAAAAATTTGCCATATATATATATATTACTACTATATCGTAAAAAATATATATATATATATATATATACTATTATAATATATATATTATATATAATACTATATATAATAGTATTTAATATATATAATATATATTCTTATATTAATATATATATATTTAACAGAAGAGCATGTTGTCAATTAAGTGGCCTCTACACCGAAAGATTGCGAGGGTATTCCCCAGATCTCCTGTGGGACACCCAAATGCAGCTGGTAGCCTTGTAGCGCTATGTTTTCAACTAAAGAAGAAAATTTTGTTGCAAGGAACGTTTCTTTTGGATGGCGTGTAGGTAATTGTTGTTTTGTTTGGTGATTGAGTTGGTGATGGTGGCTGGTTATTGTTATACTAGTAATGGTGCTTTTGTTGCTGTTTTAATTTATGTAATGTATGTAAATATATTTTGGGCATAAGATATCTCTATATCTCTCATCTCTCTCATCTCTCTCTCTCTCTCTCTCTCTCTCCTCTCCTCTCTCTAACATCTCTCTCTCTCTCATCTCCTCTCTCTCTACTCTCTCATCATCTCCTCTCTCTCTACTTCCTCTCTATCTAGCTAAATGGATATGCATACCATCAGCCTATCAGCTTCTGCTCTAAAAATTTGAGTATTCGTATACAGTATATAAATTTTATGCTAATAAAAATAACAGAAATGTAAAATACCTTTTTAAAATTCTAATTTTGGGGCCGAGTTAGACCCCCCCACTCTAAATTTTTACACTTTTTGCATGAAACTCCCACTTTTCTCAATATTCTAATAAACTGATGGTATTCTATTCAGTGATAGAGCCATTGAAACTTTCTCAACTACATATTGTCAATAGATCAATAGTTAGTATATATATTATTGTTTATATGCATTTTTTTCAGGGAGCTTATAATTCATAATATAAAATACATATATAACTCATATTAAACATTTTGGGGGGACTTGGGGGAGTGCATTGCCATACTATATATCATATAATACTCCATTTCGTTACCTAACTACTCCACCTCAGGCCACTCTATAGTGTAGCCACTCGTTGATAATTATTTTTTTTTTTTATTCTTTTATGTTAGTGCATAAGTACGGACCTAATAATATAATACCACATATTTTATATTAATTTTATATTGATATTAATTATAATATTAATATTACTAATATATATATAATATATATATATAAAATATTATATATAATATATATATATATTAAATATATATTAATAATATTATATTAATATATATAATATTATATATTATAATATAGATATGTATATATATATATATAACATAATATAATTATTATACTATATATAATTATATATTATAATATAATAATTTAATATATATATATAAGCTAATATATCATATAAGATATATATATATATATATTAATATATATATATTATATATATAATAATATATAGAATTTATAATATATATATATTATAATATTATATATCATAAATAATAATATAATTACTATAGATAATGGTATGAGTCTATATATCCTATACTTGACTAAATTCACGCCAATATAAATAATATATATTATATTAATATATATATTAAGAGTGGAGTCTACGACATCTCACTATCACAGATGTTGATTATCGCAGGCATATTCAAATTTTACAATTCATTGTGTGTAAATACCATTTTATATATATAGTTATACATAATACGATATATTACATCGTAGATACTAGAGACACTTAACAAACTGATTAGAGTGAAGCCCAGAATTCGACAAAAGGAACATCAACTCCGCGCTCCTCGATCTAAAAAAGTTAATGATCACGTTAAAATTGTTTGTACCAAAATAAAAACATCACATATATACAATAGTTCTCAGTATATGCTGTTAGCGATTCAGCTCGTTACTGTGCATCCCCGATGGTAGTCTTCAGATATATTTCACACATGTGAATAACATCTCATGCCCAGCGATAGATCTAGTTAGGTCCAGCTGATGATGAAATCACTCTATATGCATGTATATTAGTTGAAGACAATATTACAAATCTCTACTCAACTTTTTGGATGTTTCTTCTCTCAAAATGTGCACAATTGATGCGATTATTTGTAATCTACGTCAGAATGTCGTAAATAGCAACGTTACAAGATTTCTTAACAGTATCGTAGTTTATGCGGTAAGCGCAAAATTCTACCTAACCGTTGCAAGTTCAGTTGTTTACAATAATGGCGTAAGACCTCTAGTGGCTTGTTTTGCAAATGACGAGGTTCCGCTCCCTTCCAATTAAGTATCTTTTACAAAAAATAATGTCAAAATAGATAAGTTGTAATCTTATTCCGATTTTCTCTTCCTATCATGCTACAAAGAGAGCAGCTTCCTTAGCCTATTCTATTTTAGCAGCGTAATAAATCATGAGCATGCTTCAGCATTAAAAAGAGCTGAGAATGCTTAAACACTATCGTGCATCGCGAACTGACTAACGGCCTAACCAATTCACTTATTTCATCGTTCCGCCCCTGATCAATAACCCACATAAGCCGCTACGCTACATCGTTATTTAATTGTAATATGGGTATGCTTAACCACATGCCAAATGTTCCTCAATAAGCTTAAGGTAAACTTCACATTAGGTGTTACCCTCTTAGATAGCAATATAAGGACCAAGTTTCCATATTTCCAAGTGAAAGGTATCATCAGAAAATGACAGTTCAGTTATGTCTATATCTTGTAATGTATCTCCATTATTTTAATCGAATTGTAGTTTATATGTATACATTAACTGTATATATCTCTCTCTATTATTTTTGCATAATGCCACATAACTTACAATTTCTCTAATGTTCAAGTCGATAAAAGAATACGCTTATAACCATATGTAAGATCACTTTCCTTCGCTCATGAGATGATCAAGAGTCCTATAGGTCGCAGCTTATTTAGGAGTAAAACGTGGAAGAACATACGTTGCTCACTTATTCCAAAGGTGATCCTAATTCTATTACCGAGTCCAAAATTTTTTATATTCATTGTCCATATTCAATAAAAAGAACGTGTATAGTGGCGGAAATTAATGAAAAAGAATTATAATAATTAACAACAGAAAGACATATATTTCTCAATAAAAAATAGTACATAATTATAAATAATTCATACCTCACATATGGTTTCTCATAATCCTGCAGGATAGGATAAAAAATAATTGGAACATTGTTAACTACGATATATTAAAGTGTAGCTAGGGGTAGTTTAGCATGAAAATTGATCTTGATAATGATTGGCCGCGATACCCCCAGCACTACCCCAAAAACTTGAATGGTATAAACTTTTTTTCAAGCACCTGGAATAAAAAATGAATAAGAAGCAATAATATTATACCAACTCTCTCTACTTCAATGGTGAAAGTTCGAAGACTCTATCATAATGCGAACAAAGTATGATTGGAGAAAGTGGAGGTTCTGCAAAAGTGTTTTTTCAAACTTGGGGGGGGGGGGGCAATAATCTCGCACCCAAGTGTAGTTTTGAAAATGAATATCATTTTTGATTTTACTTTTTCCGCGAACACTCACCTCTTGTCACAAAATCAAAAATTTTTTTTGCGTGATTTGTCAGAGGAACTGCACCATATTATAATATATTATATAATATATATTATATATATATATATATATATTATATATATATATACATATAATATATATATAGTATAATATTATATATATATATATATATATATTATATAATATATTATATATTATATAATATTATATATATATTTAATATATATATATATATAACATAACAACGTAAAAACATTATCTGTAGATCTTACAATAGCACAAACAATATTATATATATTTATATATATTATATATATATATATTAATATATATTATATATATTATATATTATAAATAATATATAGTATTATATATATATATATATATATATATATATATATATCATATTATAATAATTACATATAAATATAAATATATATAAATAACAAAATAGATAATAATATATATATATTAGTGGTATATATATATACTTATATATATATTATATATAATATCAATATATAATATATAATAATATACTATATATATAGATATATATATATATATTATATATACAGTTTACAAATGATATTTTTTATTGTAGTTCCTCTTTTGGATGTGTTTAATAATTTCCAATGGCAACACTTTTCTTTTTAAGCCTTAAATCATATTTAAAAAATCATGATCGATTATTAAATTACAAGAAATTTCACGAATGACTTCCAAATTTATAAACTTAAGGATTGGAGAGAATGGATGGCAGAAATTGGGGGTTGGGGTCTGATGGCTGGGGAATCATCTTTGTTTTCCATTATTAACTCCAGGCATATTATATAAATTACCTCTTAAAATTTAATTCCTAAATATCATAAAACTTGTCTGTTAATATTGGACAGTCTCGCTACTACCTCCTCCTCCCAATATAAGTCATGCTCCAGCCGAACGCACTAAGGTAGCCTACGAAATTAATATTTATACAATGTACTTTAATATAAACACAGTTCCTAATGCCAACTTGCAAAAAAAATAGGAAAAGTATCACAGTTAGGGGGGTAATACGGAGCACGGTTGCCCTCCACTTGACGACCTTTTGACCTTTTTTGACGCGACCTTTTTGACATCGAAATTTTACCTGGACCTGCCTTTTGGCCTTCACCTTTTTGTGCCTTGACCTTTTTTCCACCAACCCTTTCGTCTTCCATGGGTCCATTTTGCCCACGGTATTTTTGGCAAACCTAATTTTTTCGGCAACCCTAATTTTTTGCAAACCTTTATTGTTTTTTTTTTTTTTTGGGGGGCAAAAACCCCCCCCTAATTTGGCAACTTCGAAGAAGGTGCTCCAACGGTTGCGTCCAGCAACCGTTGTACGTTACCCCACCCTTTAATTTTTCTCGAACAACTCTTTGGTCATTCAAGGGTCATTTTTGCCCACGGCAATTTTTTGTCCTTCCTTATAGGGCTTAGCGAAGGTATTACTGCTTAACCTTGTTTGACCATGGATAGTTCGGCCTTGACCTTGCCATACCATGGGTCAATTCTTGCCCACGGTAATTTTTGACCTTTAGGGGCTTAGCCCTTTGTTGATGTCTTAACCTTGTTTGACCATGATATTCAGGCCTTGACCTTGCCATATACTATGGGTCAATTTTTGCCCACGGTAATTTTTAGCCACCCTTTAGGGTCTTAGCCCTTTTTGATGTCTTAACCTTGTCTGACCATGATTTTTAGGCCTTGACCTTGCCAAATACCATGCTTTAATTTGGGGGACAAAAAAAAAAACCCCCTCCCACCGCGGTAAAAGTTTTTTTTTTGTCCTTCCTTTAGGGACTTTACCCTTTTTTGATGTCTTAACCTTGTTTGTCCATGATATTTCGGCCTTGGACCTCACCATGTACCGTGGGTCATTTTTGGCCACGCCAATTTTTGCCCACTCGTAGCCCACCCGTCACATATTTCGTTCTAAACTGAACGATCGTAGGATCTTATCCTAATCGTTGTGAACGCGCCTACCACACACACACACACACATACACACACACACACACACACACCACACACACACATACACACACACACACGACACAACACAACACACAACTACTGTTAAACATTCCACATATGACACTTACATTACTACTTATACAACACGTACAACACACGACCAATCTTTGTGTCTTTCCCATGGTCAATTTTACCACGGTCAATTATTGTCCTTCCTTTAGGGTCTTAGCCCTTTTTTGATTCTTAACCTTGTTTGACCATGATATTTCGGCTTGACCTTGCCACTTTACCCATGGGTCAATTTGAGCCCCACGCTCAATTTTTCGCCACTAGCGTGCCCACCCGTCACATTTTTTTTGTCCTAACTTGAACGTATGTATCTAGTTGATTTTCTATTAGGTTCTATGCATTTATTCTATGAGTGTCGGGGCGCAGTCGCCAAGGCGAAGTGCCAATGAGGCCCAAGTGATGCCAATGCAGTGCCCAAGTAGTGCCACATTAGGCCAAGTGCAGGTGCCACATAGTGCCAGATCTGAGTGCACACTATTTTTCAAGCCTTTTCTAGCCTCCCCTGGACATAGAATACGCCCTTTTCTATTTTTTATTTATTGATGTGTCTACCCCCTACTAACTAAGGATATGAGATTCGCATGGTGTATATACAATCTGCTAGATGCTTCGCTACATATGAGCTTCGTATTATTTTCAACACTTTAAAGCAGCTTAACCACTCTCCATTTAGACCAATTACACTAACCCATATACACTTACACTCACACCCACACAAAATACACTTACACTTACACTCACACACTATCGATAATTTTGGACCTGCCGCTCAACTTTGATGCCTCAACTTTGATGCGCTCCAGCATTAATGCCTCAGCATTGATGCCTCAAATTTTGAGGGTTCATCTTTGATGACTCATCTTGAATGACTCATCTTTGATACCATCTATAAATTGTATTTCAGCTTTTGATGAAATCATCTTCTGATGTCTCACCTTACCTACCATCAAAAGAACAGGTTAATCTTAAATGTCTCCCACCGGAGTTTCATAAGGATCTAACACCAGGGCCGAGCGTGCGCCCTCCCGCAAAGAATGACTGCCCCAGCACCCGCAGGGGCGACCCGCACGTTCCGCCCGCCCGCGAGCGCCGCAGCGCAAATTTCCGCGCATAACCCGCCCGCCAGCGAGCGCCCGCAGAGCGCAATATCCCGTATGTCAGCCCGCCCCCGCGGGCGCCCGCAGGCGCAAAATTCCCCGCCGGAATGAAATATATATATATATAACTAAGTATATATACTATATATATATATTATATATTATAGATATATATATATAATAGATATATATATTATATATATATATATCATTATATATATTTATATTTATAGTATATACTATAGATATACTACGGTATGCATTTTTATTCATTTACTTAAATCATTTCATAGGAATTCTTTTCAATATACTATTGAGTCATTCATTTTTATTTTGCAACCTTAACATTTTCTATTAACAAACATTTATCAGCGAACCTAAACATGACTAACTCATCTACAGACATTCTTTTATATTGTCTTACTTAAGTACTTTTTGAATGTTATAAATTTTTAAAAATTGTCATGTAAGAATAAAAAAATCCAGAGTGTCTGTTATATAAACATTTATTTTACCTAGACAATATTTGGTTCGAATTTTACTCAAAAACCATTACACAATTACATCAACCCTCATAAGCAGTAAATAAAATCATAGAGGTCATAATAAATAGCAACAAGTAGTTATGCTTTTGTACTTTACTTATTTTCTACTTTTAATTCATTTTTTTCTGAAGATGTCTTATCATTTTACCTCTCTAACTCAATGTTTTTTACGCTTAACTACCATGGTTTACTGCTGTAACTCAATATATTTGATTTAACTATTACATACCTTAAGCAGCTTTAAATCCCAGTATATTATAATAGAGGTGTACCTAAAGTGATTAGTATTGCTTTTGTTTTACTGTTTTACCGCTTTAACTTCTCTGCTTTACGCTTTAATCTCTCTGCTTTTACTGCTTATAAACTCTCTGCTTTACTGCTTAACTCTCTGCTTTACCTGCTTCTGAACTCTCTGCTTATATTGCTTAACCTACTCTGCTTTACTGCCTTACACTTCTTTGCTTTACTGTTTTAATCATATAATTCATGGCAACATCATCTTTCCTTTCTCTCCTTCTCTTTTGTTTTTCTAATTCATTACTTTATTATCTCAATTTTATTTAAATTCATTTATATTACTATTATTTTATATTGTAATTTTGAGTCTCAATAGACTTTTTCTTTATTTTTTATCTGTATAGAAGGAATAAGAAAAGAACACCGCCTACAGTTTCTGCTTGATATAAAACATTTTATTTTTATATTTACTTTATATTATTTTATTTTTATTATTATTTATTATATACTGATATTGTCATTTTGAATTGCTTAGTTATGATTTATAGGAACACACACATACACAACTACACACACACACACACTACACACACCAACACAGACCGCAGATTTTACTTACACTCACCAAAGATTACTTTTACACTTCCACACACAGCATTTTACCTTACACACACAGATTTTACTTACACACACACTATTTACGTACACTCACACACAGATTTACTTACACACACGACACACACCACACCACACCACACGTTCACAGAAAAACCACATATAAACGTATAATTATAAAAACATTTTAGTTTTAATTAAACACGTTACATTTATATATCATTCAAAATATAAACTAAAATTGTTTCATAAGTTTCTTACAACTTCTGATATAAAAACACTTTAGTCTTCAAAAATCATAAGAAATTTATTATTAAACTAGGTAATACTTCTTTGTTTATAAATGTTCAATGATACTATCATTGTTTTAAAAATACACCTATTTACCTAAAATTTTGTATGAATTTTATTAAACAACAGATAATTATATTACGGTTACGCTTAAAGCAATCAAATCAGTAAAGTCAGTAAGGTCAGCCCTCAGCGGCACCCTCTATATACACCAAGCACCTTATGCGCACATGTGTTGTTCCATTGACTTCATATTCTGCATACTTACATCATCTTTAAGCCAACTGGTAATAAGTAGTAAATAAAAATACACAAAATAAGTTCTCTCTCGCGTATAACATAACGATCCCTGGTATTTTTATTTTAAAGAACTCTCTTGCTAAGTTCCATCTACCTTTAAAAAATAACTGCAAGTTACTTCATCTTAACATTTTTATCTTATGCAGCCGATCGTTTAACTGAAAATAATATTATCAAATCGTTTCTCTTATCATACATAGGATTCGGATTGTCTTTAATTATATGGCATTTAATTATTATTTACTCTAGTGCTCACCATTGGACATCCATCACGACGAAAAAACAACAAACAACCCGCAACTCAGAGAGCTGTACTAGATACGAAACAGACCTCTTTCCACTTGATAGTAAAAAATAATATGAATGTGTGTGAAATATTTCGAAATAGCCTTGTGAGTCACGATTCTAAATTTAGGAATGAATCCTTCTTTGATATACCCGGGGTCGATTTATGGCCTATGCATTTCCCCGCTCACATAATTATATTTCAAACTTGATCCTCTTTATAATTTGCTTGTAAAATGTTCGATGCTGCGTTATTCTGAACAGTAGGCTCCATTGAAACTTAGACATAGACAACTTGTTAGGATTATGATAAGTGTTGTTATCCCAGTGTTGTTATTGTATTAGAAACACTAAGCATTAACTAATACGCTTACTGACTTACAACAAACACGGACTGTGAATATCTTCTCCAGATAGAGAACCAAAGATGAAATACATTATTTCTCGTACATTATTTTCATTTCGTAATTAGCTGATTTATAAAATACTTTTTCCTTTAATGTGTAGACATGTATTTCACGTATACCTACAGTAGAAGATCCCATAATACTCCATGCGCGAGATATATCAACATTTTACGTTTAGTGATATTGTGCGCGAAAGTTCGTAGCTTTCATAAATAATATACTCCTACTTAGCGTCTTATTTCTCGAATCGATCGAGGAACTTTTACTATTTAATTAAAATTAATAACACTTACTCTTCCCATATTACGTATAACAAAAAAAAATAAATGTATCTCGACCCTATAATTTTCTTTAACGATTGTATATATATATTCTAACTATACTATTTTGTCATAAGATATATTAATATATATTATATAGTACTAGTTATACGTGTCGTGGTTGTTTTAATAAGAATAACGTATTTTACGGTATTTTCAAATCACATAACGCCTACGTTATGAGATATTGCTTACACTATTAAAGAAAAAAATAATAATAACTTTATTTATAAATATATTATTTAATAAAAATTATATTATATATCTGGTATCTTTACAATAATTACTAATGTGTTTCTTACGCCTCTAAAAAAGACAAAACTCGCCCGATAAAAAAATTTTTTTAACTGAGATCTCCTCAAACCACCCGTTAAATTACTTTAAGAAATATCTCCTTTTCGCGCTGCCAGTATAATAATTAGAAAAAAAACGTTAATTACTCTGATACTATTTGTCGCTTAATTCTATA
>JABUQX010102314.1:15000-35219 GCA_015478945.1 Trachelipus rathkii | reverse complement strand
TTCTCTCGTCTCTCCTGCTGACAATATGAACATCCTTGCTTAACATTGAACAAAAAATTCTTTGGCAACTCACCACACAAACGTTGCTAGGCGGCCTCAAAGAAACTGAATTCTGTTTAGACTGTAGACACTTTCCTCTTTTTCTCAGTTGCTCCGCTATCCAAAGGTCTCATCCGCCCATGTATGGGTACTGCTCTCATATCTGGGGGGGAGACGCTGGTTTCACCCGGCTTTTGACAGGGTCGAGTCAACGGCAAAATGGCTTATAAACTGTTCTTGTACTTTCCAGTACACTTGACCCTCTATCTTTGCAAGGTGATCTTCGGTCTTTTCTCTATTATCCTATAGGTACCGCAGCGCCAAGTGCGCTCGAGGAACTTATCACTCGCGTATACCACCACCTTGACGACGCCTTCGTAGCACAATAGGTGCTGTATCAGCGCGCACGAGTATTGTGTTGACCTTGGTAACTCCAGGCTAGCGCTGTGGTGCTTCCTTCTTTCCCGACCACCACCTCTGTTTTGTGAATTCTCTTCCATCATCTTCTGTATTCCTACTGAATTTAATCCTTCTCACTTTAAAGCCGCGTTCATGTGAGTTCATCATGCCGTAATTTGCGCCGAGAGGGTGAATTTTAGAGTAACTACACCCCTCCTTGAATAGGCTCTGCCCGTCGTGTGAGTGGTGACAATCTTAAAAAATCTATTGAATGGGCTAGATACTGCCTGGCAATGAAACTGATCTCATATTCCCCCCATCCAAAACATCATTCAGATATCCCAGAACAATCCTACTCTTTTTCAACAGTACCCCTCAGACTGCGATCAATATCCCGCAACCACACAAATTTTGACCTTTTCAAGCCTTAAATTTAACCTTTAGACTTCTAGTACTCACACACACAACTAAATCTCACCAGTAGCTCTCTACCACAAACCTCCCTCATCAGAACTTGCAAATCCCTTCTATCCCCTCTCATTCCTTTCCACAGCAACACAAACGCATTTCACATCCACACCACTCATTTTTCACCGTTTCCTTTCATCTTTGTTTCAGTCACAGCGCGCAAATCAAATTTCCCGTTTCTAAATACATCCATCACCTCTCTCCTCATCTCCAAACACATCCACACCACCACACCACTCATTTTTCACCGTTTCCTTTCATCTTTGTTTCGTCACAGTCGAGCAAATCAAATTTCCCTTTCTAAATACATCCATCACCTCTCTCTCATCTCCTCAACATTTATTCTCTGACATTCCATGTAAATACGATTCATACATTTTCGCGAAGGATAGAAGGGCGTTACTGCGATCACGACCTTCTCCGAGTGCATGCATCTTAGACATTTCCCAGGCAAAAGGATACAGTGGTAGTTAGGCAGCCAAACCTAACTACAAAACCGACCCTATCGCCTTTCTATTGAACACGCAGGACACTATTCGATGTGGGCAATTTTTTTCTTCCCTACACTATGGATTGAAAGGGATAGGATGTCTGCAAATGTTGGTCTAAGATTAGGTGTGGATATACACGTAGTGTTGTATTATGTATCACAGATGAATCTAGATATAAAAAATGTTAGAGCTGCTTTACACATTAGGAAGTGCGTTTTGAGCCTAAATAAATTACTTTAGTGAGATCCTGCTTTCTGAATTAATTAAGTATTTTTATCTCATTTTATTTATTTTAAGAATAGAAAATTTTATCATTAATTCAATACTTTTTAGATTGTAAAATTATTTTAGAAATATCTTTAAGAGTTATTGTAAGATATTTTAATATTGTAAGTTTATTTTGAATAATTTAAGAAAAATTGTAAGAAATATTTATAGCAATATAACAAGTAAATTTTTAAGAAAGAATTGATATAAAAGAGCGAGTATTATAAACATATGTGTTCATTCTTTGTTCGCCGCTCTTCATATCAAGACTCTTGACGTGTAATACATAAGTTTTGGTAAGGATTAAAAACTAAAGGTTAGTTGTTCTTATTTCATTTCTGCAAACCTTCCTGGTACAACCTTGGATTTACTGAAGACTGCAAGAGAAGAAGGATAACAAGAACCTGAGAGAAGACTTCGCGAAATCTTGAGGACCTAAAGGAAGCTCAGGTGGAAACTTAAGAAGAAAGTAAGGAAGCCTCTATACAACGGCTCAAACGACTTGACGGGGATTCAGGAAGACAGAAGAACGTCAGAAGAAATTAAGCCAGTAACGACCTGGGAAGTGTCACGACCCTAGACAACCGCTTCAAAAGGAGACCACTCATCTGTAGGTGGGCCACGAAGGTACCAGGATATAAGTATGTGAATATGACATGTTGTCTGGAGGATGAGTGTGGATATGAACGCATTACAGAAAGGCGAACCATAAGGCACTGGAATGTCATTAATACCATAAGCAAAATGGGTAATATATACATATATATATATTAAACTATATAATATATATATATACACAATATTCTTTATTAAGCATTATATTATTATTATTTCGATATTTTTTATATTGTAATTCACAATTTTAATTCATACTTTATTCATTGAGTCATTTAATTATTTCATTTAATTCTATAAATTATTATTATTATTATTATTATTATTATTATTATTCATCTATATATTGGAGTTTAATTTTATTCAAATTCTTTATTTGTCCAATTATCGGCAAAATCAATGCGCCGAAATTTGCCATGACGATGACGATGGACGATTTAAAAAAAATATCCGATTTTGCCGATGACGAGGACGATGAATTCAGCATCGCTCCATCACTAATATATACTATATATTCTTTCTTTCTTCTTCACCTTCCTCTTTGCCCCAAGATTGGGGTAAGGTGCGCTACAAGCATCGGAAAGAAAAGCAGTGAGAACCTGACAAACGTCGAAAAGAAAGCCCAGTCTTACCGCCCCTCTGTACCATTAATTAGTGAGGACTCGTCGCAGTCAGAAAATTCCACCTAGAGCATTCATGGACCGCGACGGACCTCACTATGGTAAAATCGTCAATGTAAGGTTCATCCGTTTGCCCAGGTGGGCCAACAACCATGCCCCATACAAAACCCCGCCATTCTCTCCTATGATTATGCACCTTTCTCGCCTCTGCCAAACTCACATTCTCTCCTTCAGACATTTCTGTTCACCGCCTCAATCACTTCTCTTCGTCTCACCTGCCCGGTCGGGTTCCAAACACACTCTCAGTCAGTACATCCGCTTAACCAACCGGCCAGCATTCATCCTTTCCACCATGACCAAACCATCTCAACATACTTTCATTTATTTCTCTCATTTACCCCTTTCTTTCACACCACACAACTCTCTAAACGTTCATTCCTCATTTTATTAATTCTTTTCCCACCTAGATGCCCCTAAGATTGTCCATTGAACACATTGAAACTTTAGATCTATACTTCTTATTCCAGGACCATAGTCTCATACTATACAATAAAAACACAGGTAACAACATACCCCTCATGTAAGGACTCTAGCGCACTCAAGACTTAGTCCCTTTACATTCACAAGCGAATTTAATGCACCAGAACCTTCCTGCATCTACCAACTTTCTACTACATACATGCATCATCCGCTCCCTTTCTCATCCAACACATACTCTGTAAATATTTAAACATTTAAACTCAGACAACTTGTCCAGCTGCCATCATCTAAATTAACACTTCCACTGAACTGTCTTCACTCAAACCAATAACCTTTACTCTTATCTATCGTTTATTTTCAAACCCTCCTTTTAGCATAACCGCCAATCTCTTACCAATCCCTCTCAAACTCTCTTCAGATTCGCCACACCAAAATCAAATCATCATATGTATTATACTATATATATATATATAATATTATATTATATATATATATAGTATATATATATATATTATATATATAATATATATATAATAGTATATATATATCTATATATATATATATATAGTATATATAGCATAATATATATACTATATATAAAAATAGCGGTAGAAGAGAAACTAAGAGGCAGTGGTAGCGAGGTTGGATTCCCTTTACCAACTATTTATACCTAAGAATGCTCATGCAGCATCAATTTATGGTGCAAGTGTTGTGCACCCCACCCCCTGTGCTGAATATATATATACAGGTATATATATAATATATATAATATATATATATATATATATATAATATATATATATTATAATAATATATAAATATTATATATATGTATATATATAAACGTGTGTAAGTAGGATATATATAATATATTATATATATAGAAATTATGGATATATATATTAGGAGTGCCGAATACGTGAAAAAGCCGAATACGATACCGAAAATTCGGCTTAAAGTATTCGCCGAATACGATATTCGGCGATACAACTAGGCCGAATAATCACTTCGCTATCCCGGCCGAATAGTTACTTCAAAGTTCGGTCATCCATTTAGGGAAAAATAAAGAAACTTACACTGTCAACAAAAAAAAGGTAAACATTTTCTTGCGATGGTACTTTTTAGCAGATATATGTAATCGGAGGTGCTGATTCATATATATTCGGAGTTTGCTAGATCACATTCCGTTTTCGTGCAATCATGGACCCCTATTTTTGCATATTCCTAGGAATGACAAAATCATGTGCGCACTACGTAGTCTGTATAGACGTTGTCTTCTTCCCGCAGTATATCTACAGTAAGAGCAAGTAGTACTGCGGTCCGATAATTCGGGAAGCGATCGTGTAACTTTAGTACGTCTACATGTATTGATGCCAATGACCTGGATATGTCTATCATCGCATCTAATACAGTCGGATGGTCTGTCCATTGTTCAACCCAAGGTGAATCTGAACGATCTTGATATGAGAGTTGTATTTGCGATGTTGTTCCGAACTGTTGGCTTCGAGGTTGAATGAAAAATGACTACTGGACACCATGGCACAAGAGTACCATTTTATCGTAACAAGAGAAGCAGAGTTGCGGAGGCTCTTCCAGTCAGGTGGTAACTTGTGTATTGCAGTGAAGTTGCAGCCTATTATTCGCTATGGGAGCTCCCAGCATGCGATGCAAGTTGAGTGGCCGACTGTCTTATTGACACTTCCAAAGAGCAGTTTAAAGTGTGTGTGTTGTTAACACAACGGGAACAGGTATGCTTCGGTTCCAAGTAGGGTACTCGGTACGGATGAGAGAGGAGTATGCAAAAAATCAAGACAGTTGGGAGAGAGGCTACAATATCAGGTACATGGATGGTAAATATGCGGCGACCTCAAAATGGTAAACATTTTGCTCGGTCAGCAAGCAGGTTTCAGCAAATATCCCTGCTTCCTGTTCTATTGGGACAGCCGGGCGGCAAGGGATCACTGGACGGACCAAACAGAGAATGGTCACGAGGAGAATCGTTGACGCCAGGTGACAGAACATCGTACGTGAACACTTGTACAGAGAGAAAACATCATCTTACCACCACTACACATAAAATTGGTTTGATGAAAAAATTTGTGAAGGCCCTGGACCATTATGGTGAATGCTTCCGCTATATATGCTCAACGTTTTCTGGTCTGAGTGACGAGAAGAAAAAAGCTGGATATTTGATGGCCCACAAATCACGGCACACTTCCTCCCTCCATGATGTTGCCTTTGCTACAACAATGACTGTGTTAGAGCCAAAGAGCGTGGAATGCTTTTTCAGATTTAGCACAGAATTTTCTGGGGACAGAAAGACGAGAACCACTAAACTAACATTGTACAGAAACTGCTAGACAGTTTTCATTCTCATGGATGTAGAATGAGTATAAAAGTTGCACTACTACATTCTCACCTAAGAAAATTTCCGGATAACCTAGGCGATGTTAGTAATGAGCAGGGTGAACGCTTCCATCAAGATCTATAGTTCATGGAAGGACGTTACCAGGGCCAATTGGGATATCAATTATGATGGGCCGCTATTGTGGGAGCTTGATGAGGGATATTCCAGACGCTATGCCCAGTAGATCGTCTACGAAGAGAAAATTACTACCATCGAGGTATGTTTACATTAACTAAACCTATTCCTTCTATTACATTCATTGTCGTCCCATATTACTCTTTATCATAGTTGTATTATATGTTCAACATATATCTATCAAAGACAAGTATCATATCATTGCGATTTGTTCTCTCTCTTCATATATCCAATATATATAAATATTATATGATATATTATATTATATATATATATTATAATACTATATTATATATATATATCATATATATATATATAATATAAAGTATATATATATATACTATATAAAGTATATACTTATATATATATATATATACTAATATGTCATATTTATAAATGGTTGACTCCAGGAGCGAAATTCAATATTAATTGTATCGTTATTTTTAATAATTTTGTGTAAAATACATTAAATGTTGGTAACCTAACCTAAATCTAACCTAACCTACCTAACCTAAACCTAACTTAACCTAACCTAGCCAAAACTTAACCTAAATTAACCTAACCTAATATTAACGGAGTCACCCACTTAAATGTTCCAAATATATATATATATATATATATATATATATAATATATATATATATATATTATATATACTATATATATATATATATATATATATACTATATATATATATATATATATATTATATCTAATATACCCAAATAATTGTGATAGACCCTCTTGAAAAAGTAAAAATCATAAAATTTACAAATCTGTGTTACACAATATCACACAAATGCGATGTGATATGCAAAAACCGATAACATTTTTGAATCAGCACATCAATAATCATTTGCGAAACCCCGTCCAAGAAATTTCATGTTTTACCAGTGTTATATACAAAGTAATAAAAACAAAAAGTAAAAACTATTTCTTACCTATAGCAAACCATGTCCACATATTAAAAATAATTAAATGAAATTGAAAAGTTTCGTACGTTAAAGATATTAACTAAACTTCATTTGAATAAGCTCTAAGGTTAAAATGACACGAACATTTAGCAAGTTCTCCCATTTTCAGGAATAACCCATTTCTGGTGTTCTAAATATTTTCCTCCTGTCTAAAATTCTTTCCACTTTCGACTAGATGACGTGACTGAAAGGTATTTTATTGCTAGTTTTTTCAAATTGCAAACTTATATATCCAGTGTTTTTTCCACCAATTGAAGGGAATATCATTGTCTTCACGTTCAAAGTAGGCAAACTTATATATTGTTTATTTCTTGATGTAAATCCGTATGTAGCCTTTACTTTTATGTTCAATAATCACATCGTCAGAAGAATGACTTTCTTTTTTTCCTCTCACTTTCTTTTCTGTATGACGATTTTTGATGCCACAATTTCTTTAAAAACAATCCATTAAAGAAGTGAAAATGGAACTTTCAGTTCCCTTTCCCCACTACGTGAATCATCGTCAGCCAGAAGAGTCAGGAGTTATATTTTCATGCATTTCTTTCCATGCACCTCAACGACCATATGTTTTACTGATTCATCTGATTCATGTTAAAAATTAGCTTGAAATCGCAGATCTAAAAAGTAGCTACACACAAAGATTATCACAGAGAAACTTAGAAAGTCTTTTTTCTACTGATTCTTAAGCTCTTCAGACGAGTGTAATTATTCCACTGTAGCTTTTGCTTTTAATTGCCTTTAAAAATATTTATTGCTAAAATGGAAGGGATCACTTGGCGACTGTTACTTCACGTTAATGCTTGTTTTAATGATGTTGTCAAATGGCTCAAGTAAATGAATAATTTTGCCACATGAAAATCAGTCACACATTTTTCTGATTGCATTCAGCAGCGTATATGGATAGCGGAACTTTTTGTTCAAACAATCTTATAAGCATATCATAAGTTTGTTCCAAGCTGAGAAACGTCTTGAATAATTTATGCTGTTTGACATTCAGCTGCACTGTAAGTTTTAAGCTTTGCAGCTGCCGTGCTTGGAATGGGTGAATGAGATGATTATGCTTCTGCAGTAAAATAAAATTCTTTATAAACAGACTTCTGACGATAATATTGAATCGTAGATGCATAGTTGCAACATTTTGAATAAAATACCATGAAATTGATAGTAAGCCACTCTCCCTTATACCAGCTACCATGGTTGGTCATCATCCCGTATCACTAAATGAAATCTATTTTTAGAATATTGAAAAATGTCAAAGGATCTGACAAATCTGGCAAATGACAAAGATTTTCGCCTTATTGGCTACAAAATTTGCCTATATTTTTATTTTTTTGGAAATAAGTTTCTAAAAATTTCAATATTAAATTGAAATAACTTTCCCTTATGTTGACGTAATTTATTGTTATAAAGCTCAATATTCGGCCGAATAGTTCGGCAAAAAGCCGAATACCGAATATCGAATATTCGGCCGAATAAGCCGAATACCGAATACTTACCCGAATATTCGGCACATCCCTATAGTATATATATATATATATATACCGTATATATATATTATATAGTATATATATATATATAATATATATATATATATATATTATAATATATATATATATAGTATATATATATCATATTATATTAATAATACTTATATATATATATATATTGAATATCTTTCGTTCTTTCTTCACCTTCCTCTTTGCCCCAATATTGGGGGTGACAAGCATCGGGAAAGAAAAGCAGTAGGAGAACATGACAACGTCGAAAAGAAAGCCCAGTACCGCCCCCTCATGTACCATTAATTAGTGAGAGCTCGTCACAGACAGAAAATCCGCCCTAGAGCATCATATGGACCGCGACGGACCCTCCACATATTGGTAAATGTCAATGTAAGGTCATCCCCTGGCCCAGCGTGGGCCACAACCATGCCCCTCTACAAACACCCCGCCATCTCTTCTTCCTATATGCACCTTATTCTGCGCCTCTGCCAAACTCACATTTCCTCCTTGCCAAACATTCGTTCACCGGACTCAATCCGACTTCTTTCGGTTCTCCCCAGCCGGTCGCGTTTCCAACACACTGCACCACTATACTTCCGCTTAACCAACAGACTATCATTATCCTTTCCACATGACCCAAACCATCTCTAACCATACTTTCATTTATTCTCTCCATGTTACCCCTCTTCATCACCGACACCCCTCTCTAATACGTTATCCTACACCTTTATTAATTCGCTTTTCACCCTAGCATTGCCCCTAATAGTTGTCCATCTGAACAGCATTGAGACTTTAGATCTATACTCTTATTCCAGACATAGTCTCACTACCATACAATAACACTAGTAACAACAACCCTTCATGTAAGACCCTAGCGCACTCAGGACTTATTCCCTTTACATCCACCACCAACGACTTAATTGCACCAGCAACCTTCCTGGCAACTCACAACTTTCTACTACACTCTGGCATCATCCTTCCCTCTCAAGCAACACCATACCCCTAAATATTAAACTCAAGACACTTTGCTTCCAAGCCTGCTCATCATCGTAACATAACCTTTCACACTGAGGACTGTCCTCACTCACAACATAACCTACTCTATCTACGTTTATTTTCAACCCCTTACATACCCTGCCAAATCTCTCCACAATCCTCTCAAACTTCTTTCAGATTCGCCACATAAAAAACATCCGCATACAATAGGTAGGCCACCCTCCACTCCTCTCCATTCTCCATTCATTCTAACACCATTTCCTGCCATCCCCACCTCGATTCTTTCAATAACCCCATCCATATACACATGAATAACCAAGGAGACATAACACAACCCGTTTTTCTCACTCCGCTATTAATCCTAAACCAATCACCATTGACACCATTTATTCTTACACCACGCTCACTATCGTCATACAACTTTTGCATTCATCAGAAGCCTACCACCAACACCATATATCACTAATTACCTGCCATAAAGCTTCCCATTTAACTCATCATACGCCGTTGTAATCCATAAACCATAAATTATAATTTATTTCTTCTTCTCCTCATTTTTCTCAATCATTTTGTTTCAATGTAAAGGATTTGACCACACATCCTCTACCACTCGTAAACGCACCTTGTTTGTTCTTCACCAATCAGTCCCCTCAGTCACGCGACGCACTCTTTCGACCAAAGTACCAGCATATATATATCTTCCCTACACACTCAATAAACTTATTCCCCTTATAAAGTTTCTTACAATTCCCTTATCTCCCTTACCCTTATACAAGGTACTATTACCGATCTCCTCCAATCCCTTGGAAACTATACCCTCCATAACGCTTTATTACACAACTCTGCAAATGCCAATCAATCACCATCTCCGCCTCCGCCTAACTGATCATTTCACTAGTAATGTCATCTATACCTGCAGATATTTTACCATTTCTTCAAACTTTCTCACCCTACCATTACCTCCTCCTACTAATAACCTCATCCCAAATCTATTCCTTCTTTCACCATCAAAACCACACACATTCACTAACACCTCATCATTACTGTTAATATTGTCAGATTTTCGAAGTGTTCTTTCACACTCCCTACATCCATTCATCAGTTTACAAAAGCCACCATCCCTATTCATTATTCTAAGCAGATTCCCCTTATTCTCATTCTTACCTTTGCGCTTCCTTCCAAAGAGCTTCCTATTTCCCTGGTATGTCCTCATTCATCCTCCTTCCAAAACTGATCATTTACCTCTTGTTTTCTCCACGTATACACCTTTTAGTATTTCTTTCTTCCTCCTTATATAATTCCAAGCATCTTCTTTGAAACTTCATCATTTGCTTTTATACATTCAACCACGCTTCTTTTTACCTTAACCGCTTTCATCACCCTCTTCATTCCACCATTCGCTGTTAACATTCTTACTTCCTACTTTCAGCATATATATATATATATATATAAATATATATATAATTATATATATATTTATATATATAATAGTATATATAGATATAATATATATACTATATAAGTAATTATAAATATATATATATAGTTATATAATATATATATATATATATATAATATATATATATTATATTATTATTATTATTATTATATTATTGATTATTATTAGTATTATTATTATTATTTATTATTATTATATTATTATTATTAGTTATTATTATTAATTATTATTTATTTCATTATTATTATTATTATTATTATTATTTATTATTATTATTATTAATAGTTATTATTAATATTTCCTCCGATCCTCCTCCCTAGTCCCCAGATTGGGGTGAGGTTCGTAGCATACACCGGAAACAGAAAAGTAGCTTAGAACAATATCTTGAAGATAATAGGTCTTTAATAAATAACCCCCAGTTGGAATCTCGCTGTCGGAAAAATCCCACCGTAGAGTTTTAGAGATGCGACGGACCCTCACTGTTGTATCTCTCAATGTGGAGTTTATCCCCGTAGGCAAAGCCCACATCTATCCCCACACAAAAATCTCACCATTCACCCCTGTTATGCACCTTTCTTATCACCTCTGCCAAACCACATTTCTCTCCTTCAGCATTCCTTTACTGACTCAATCCCACTTTTTCTTCGGTCTCCCAGCTGCGATTCCTAGCACACTCGCCACTATATATCGCTTAATCACGACTATTCATCCATCCTTTGCCATTGAACAACCAATCCAATGTACCTCTTTTTATTTCTTAATTTTTTGATTTCTTCATACCACACAACTCCTTTAATGCGTTGCATAACCTCATTATTTTTCAATTCTCCTCTACCTAACTACTTCTAAAATTGTCCATCTGAACACTTCGTACCTTAAGATCTATACCTCTTATTCCAAATATAGTTTCACTACCTATACATTAACAAAGTAAACAACATTACCCTCATGCAAAAAACCTAGTGCACTCAAGAGTTGCGTCTCTTCAACAATTCGCCAAGGATTTAATGAACCAGCCACCTAACTACCATTCACAGCTTTCCTACTAATTCTGCAGGCTCCGTTCCCTTTTCATCCAACTATATCCTAAATATTTAAACCAGATAACTTGTTCCAGTTGGTCACCATTAACATTGACTTCACGCTGTGGACTCTCCTCACTCACTACCATACCTTACTCTTATCTACATTTACTTTCAAACCCCCTTCTTTTATACACCCTCGCAAACCCTCTACCAATTCCTCCCTTTAGAGTCACCACACAAAATCAAAATCATTCGCATTAACGAACAGGGCACCCTCCACTCTCTTCCATTCTCCATCATTCTAACACCTCCCCTGCCACCCCTACCTCTTTTATCGTTACATAACCCCATCAATATACAAATTAAATAACCAAGGAGACATACCACATTCCTACCTAACTCCGCTATAATATTAAACAATGCACCTTATCTCAATTATCTTACATACCATTTCACTATCGTCATACCCTATTTTTATTCATTCAGAAGCATACCACCAACTACCCATATACAAAACACGATGTCACAAGCTTCCCTATCAATTTCTGGTGGCCCCCCCCCCCCCCTAGATGCCATAAAACTAAGTTACAATTATTCTTTCTCATTTTCTCAATCCATTGTGTCAATGTAAAGATTTGAACCACACATTCTCTACCACTTCTAATTACACCTTGTTCTTCACCAATCAGTCCTTCATTCACTCGACGCACTCATTCAAACCAGAATTACCAGGCATATATCTCCTAACTAATTTCCTTATATTTGCTACAGTCCCCTTACCCCTTACCCTTATATGAGGTACATTACTGCCTCTTCCAAATCTTTTCAGAACTATACCCTCCTAAACGCTTTTGTTACACAACTTCAAATCCATTCAATAGCCACTCGCCTCCATCTTAATACTATTTCACCAGTATTTCCCATCAGCCTGCAGATTAATATTTTCAAACTTTCTACCCTACCCATTACCTCCATCCCAAAATACATATTTTCTTGCACCACCAGACCCACACACATTCAGCTATCACCTCTCATTACTGGGAATGCTCATGAGATTTTCGAAGTTTCCCTTCACACCACTTCTTCACATCCCATTCATCAGTTACGAAAGCACCATCCCTATTCATTATCTATACAGATTCCCTTTACTCTCATTCTTAACATTTTGCGCTTCGCTTCCAGAAAGCTCCTATTTCCTTAGTAAGTCCCCATTATCCTTCTTTCACCATTATTAAAATTATAATTGATCGAATATAAACATCTTTGATACCGTTACTTTTGTTTCCTCGTTCTGTGTAAGAGCTTCCCCTGTTGTTAGTTGTTCCGACGATGTATAGCCGCGCTTTTTGAGTGCAGTGACGTGACCTGTACACCATCCTTAAAAAAAATGATCTAGGTTTAGTAGAGATAAAAAAATTCTGTTTGGTTTTGTTCAAAAAATTAAAAAAATGTAGTGAAATAATATGTAATTATAAATTATTAAAGTTGAAAAGGCTGATTTATTAAAAAAGTTGTTTATAGCTTTTGAAGAATAAAGCACAAAATTAGGTATTTGTATAATTGTATTAATATCCGATTATATTAAATACTCGTAAATATAATTATTATATTCGAAAATAATTGTGGCCTTTTAAAATAATTCTTGCAGTAATTTGTTTTAGAACATAAAAAAGTTCTTAAACATTACCAAACTATTGTTAATAGACTTTTAGTTTCGAATTGAACAATTACATTAATTGATAATAATTAATTAATAAAATACGAAAGCCTATAAAAGCCTTTTGGTTCTGATTGCCTTTTACAATTTTAAACATTTTTACCAAATTGGATATTGGTGACCTATAACTTTCCAATTTGGGGGATATTCAATCTATTACTCAATTCACTACTCTCTGATATAAATATTAATAAAAATTTCATACCCAGTAAGATGATGTTTGGCCAATGTGTCAGACCCACAAATAGTGGACTGAAATTCACGGATCCATTTAACATGCTCGCATCGCTGAATTTTATGGAGCAACAGAAGGCATCGTAAATAGTTTGAAAGTAATGGTGTTACGCTCCTAGTTCACTTTAAATTATAGGCATCTGACTTTATTACCATATACTTTCTATGGTAACTAGCAATATTAAAAATATCTTAAAGAACGCAACTTTGAACAATAAGGTTACGTCCGTAGCATACAGATAATTTTTACTTCTTAATTAAGATGTCAATTCTTGTCTTGATTGCCTTCAAACTACAGTTTATTTCAGTATATTTTTTACTTTGACTAGCGTAAATACTTTTCGTCTCTAAAAACTAACTTTTATTGATTTTTTTGTGCGAAGTATTATAATCTTTTGAAAGCTTTAAAAGCTGAGTAGATCAATTCTTTGGACTTCAGGAATTGACATTCAATTCTTCAGTGTGTTTGATAAAATTATTGAAGATTATTGGAGTGAATAAACATTTTAAATACATTGAAGCTATCCGGTACCAGAGATCTCCGAGGGTGGAAATGTTATTTACTCCTTCGGACTGTGAGAACTTGATAATCCACCAATAGATGTTCATTAGTTTCGTGGGAGAGAGACGGACATTTGGGGCAGTGCGGGTTTTGGGCTCGGTTAAACCTGAGTGTATATTCTTGGAGGGTGTGGCGATGTCCTGAGAGGGGCCTGGCCAGGCAGACTTTGGCTAGTCTGTCCATCGTCTCTTCCATGTGGATTTCAGGAGGGATGGCATTGTGTATATGCTTTATGAAAATGTTGTGAGATTGGGATGGTAGTGAATTTAAAATGTGAGTAATATGAACATCTTGTGTTTTTTATTATCTCTTGGAGGGCCCGTATTTTGAGTAGTAGAAAATGCAAAGGGTGGTCAAGGGTTAAAGTTTTACCACGGAATTGGTTGCACACCATGCCGATGTTTTTTTATAGGGAGTATTTTTTGTTTCTGATAGGATAGGATATACGTGATTTGAGTAGGAGGTAGTCTGTTACTGCTTTTATCGCATTATTTTGCAATATACTACTTTATTATAGTTGGATGTAGAGATAACAGGAGCCCATGCTGGCTTAGCATAGCGTAGGAGTGTTGGATGAATTGTTTGTAGACGATTGAGACTTTTTTTTGCGATCTCCAAATTTAGTTCCTTCTAGAGGTTTTTGATCGCTGATTTTTCTGGTTGCTTTGGAAGTGATATTGTTTATGTTGGGGGCAAATGTTGTGTGTGTTTCACATGTGATCCTTAGTGGAACTTTATATTGAGTGGTATTTTGCCATTGAAAAGTGCTAGTGGGATGGGTGCTAGCCTCAGTATGTCGTCTGGTGTTAAATGAGTGATTGAGAACTTTGTGGGGAGACGGATATCCTATTTTGCTTGAGCCAGTGTTCTAGTTGAGAAATGTAAGACTGGATGTTTCGGGTAGCGCAGCTTATGGTTTGAGCTGCGGGGGCCGTGAAAGAGGGTATATTGGGTATATATAGATTAAACCGAGCTTGACATTCTTGAATTAATCTGTGCTCTTTGGATAAAAGTTTTTTTTTTTTGTGTGTGTGTGTGTGTGTGGCTGGAATTTGAGTGTTTAGTATTTTGTCAATAAAAATATGTCTGGGTACTTTGTCAAATTGACTATTGTCGCCAAGACTGTGTGGTGGGGTAACTTTGTAGAATTTTGTTAGTATGTATTGGAATTTGGGATATAGAGGGATGGTAGGGGGGGGGGAAGATTATTATCCGGGAAGTATGTGTTAGTTAGGTCTATAACCGTGTTGGGTGTTTGAGATTGGTAAAATTTGAGTTGATTTTTGATAGAATCATTTTGTCAATTACTTTTGTGATTGTGGATAGGAGATATGGATCTGTAAGAGGAATTTGGGGGACTATTAGGTTTAATGATTGGAACAATGTGTGCATGTTTCCATAGTGGGGGAGGCGGTAATATAAAACCAGGAGAGACTATATGTATGTGAGGGCCTTATAGCTCCGGGAACTAGATGTTTAAGAATCAGGATCTTCAGCTTTGGAGCTTTTGAGATTTTAAATGTTTTTAACTGCTTCTGAAGTGCTAAAGGGGTTTGTTGAAAGGTGTTAATTTTTGTTTTTCTGAGACATTTTATCTATTTTCTTGTTTATTGGACTGGTTGGTTTGTTGCAGATTTTTTGAGTGACATGATTATATGTTAACTGGTCTTTGGGGGTTGGAGGGGTTAGGTTTGCTAAGTTAGGATTTCTCTTAATGATGCGGAATATTGGTTAAGTATTTTTTGGTGTTCCAATTTTGAGCTTTCCTGTTTGTGAATAGGTTGGTTATTGTGTTTAGGCTGCGAATTTGATCATTTTGTTCCTGAATTGGCTGTCTTTTGTGTTGGGGCCTATTGGTAAGACTATTTCCGGGGAGTAGTTTGGGCTAAAGTTCCTGCTGAATCCTTGTGGGACATATTTCTTCGAGACTGCAAAATGATTATTGAGTTAAGTGATAAATAATACGCTATGAGGAATCAGGAAAGGGATTATTCTAGGTGTGCTGTGAAATTTGACTAGTTTGCTTTATTATGTGTTTTTATATGTTTTCTTTGGTAAGGAATATATAGTTTTTGTTTTGTTTGAATGGTTATCAAGATTGAGATGGTCATAGAACAAGACATGGACTGTCTGCGATGGGGTGATTAAGTGTAGGGTAGGTGAGCATGGAGTAATACAGGGGAGGGTGAGGGCTTGATCGTGTTGGAGAGGTTTGCGAGTTCCCTGATTTAAGTTGTATTTTATATTGACGTTTCTGTCTTTTTAGGGATTGTTTTTTAGCCAGGCAATGTGGTGAACGTTGAAATCAAATCCGAGTACTAGGTTGGGGATGCGGATTAATGGCTCGCCAGGTTTGGATTGCGAGGTGGAGGGAGGGACGTTAATGATGATGATGTAAGAAGAGGAAGAATTTACAACTTGACAGACTTGTAAGAGATGATTGTCCACACAACCGAGACGAGATAAACGAGACTGTTTTATTTGAATGACCCTTGATGATTAGATCAACATTGATGTTATCGATATAATCAAATTAATTATGAAGATAGTATATAATGGAGTATACAAATTATTAAAGTCATAGTTTAAAGGAGAATAGTTAAATATCAATGTTAGCGTACAAAGCGTAGGAACGGGGATAAAATAAAATATATGAAATGAAATTAAAAATATAAAAGTTCCATCTTGAAAAAAAGGAGTACACAAATTATTAAAGTCATAGCTACTATAGATGAAAACTTGTTTCACTTCCTTCTTTACCAGCAAAAAGTTATTTTTTAATTTGAAATTGATTGAAAATTACCAAAGATTCGCGAATACGAATTATAATATGAATATAAGTATATCTATATTAATTTATATATAATAATTACATATAAATATATATAATATATATATATATATAATATATATATAATATATAATATAATATGAGGTGAAGCAGTAAATCAATAGATCATGCTGCTGGGAGGTGTGGTGAGTGTTTGCGTACTGCGCTTAAAGTCAAAGCTCGGCATAAGTACTTTGACAGTGCCAAATACAATGTGCGAAAGTACATTGTTAAAAGACTTTAAAAAATAAGTACTTTTATCAAAATGTATCGAGTATAAGTACTGTCGGTGAAGTACCATAAAGGAAGAAAAAACTAAGACTTAAGGAAAAGTTATTAGAAGAAAAATGGACTATATAAATGTAGAACATGAAAAGCAATGATTTTAATTTTTATATATATATATATATATATATAATATATATATTAATATATATATATATATATATTATATATTCATATATATAATATATATATATATATAATATAATAATTACTTCCAGAGACGCATGCCTGTCGCGGTTCTTTTTTGGTACCCATTTTAATGTTTGCGAGTTTTATATTTACTTTTGATTTTTTTTAACTATCGGGAACCCCAAGGGTATACCGCACCGATGCAGAGTCGGGGTCTTCTCGCCTCCGGGGAACGACAAGGGCAGACTATCCCACCCCTCCGGAGGGTCTAACCGGAACCCCCACTCTTTGGTATTGGTTCGCGGGGGTTCCGGAGACCCTCCCCAACGAAGGGGGGGAAATAGTTCTGACCCGTCTCCAGGAAGGCTGTAGAGGACCCCGACTCCCTTCCATCGTGCGGATACCCTTAGGCGCTTCCCATTAGCTTTAAAAAAAATAATTAAATATAAACTCGCCAACCATTTAAGAAATGTTGCACGATCTAAAAGTACCACGACAAAGCATGCTGTCCTTCTGGAATCAATATATAAAAAAATTGTTTTAAATACAATGCTTTTCATGTTCTACATACTATATAGTAAACTTTCTTCTAAATAAACTTTCCTCAAAAGTCTATAGTTTTTCCTTCCTTTATGGAACCTTCACCGTACTTGTCAATTAACTTAAGTCATTATTTTTAAGAAACTAACTTTATTATTTTGGACTTATTTGGTTTGTGATAAAAATAACTATTTTACTATCACCTCATAGTCCATCGCCTCATAGGCTTTGCGGAACATTTATATTACTTGCTAATGGACAAATCGAAAACTCCCAATGTCACAAATTTGACACGCTCGGCTTAAGAAGAATAGAAAATGAAAAGTTTATGTATAATATTTTCGGGTAACTTAAAACATAAAACATTACATGGTTAAACACATCAGGGCTGGGTAGACCAGGGTAGTAGCAATCTACCAGACTACCAACATAAGCATTTAAAAAGCTAATTTGCTATTCCCGAGCAAGACCAATAAACTTCAAAGTCTTGCCAGAGGGTGACTTTTGTTGTTAAATCATCCTGCAAAAGAGAAGAGTCTCTCAACAGCTCAGATTTGATGGAGTCGTTGTGTTGCTACCGCATAAGACAATTTTCTTATCAATTTGGGCCTGTAGTCTCTCAAGTTTCATCTGTATCATATCAGATAATCTAAAACTTGCCGAGTTCTACGGGACAAAACAGATCCTGCCTGAATAGCAATATTCCCAAAACCGAAATAGTCCTCTTCTTCACTGCTAGAGACAGTTTCGCTTACTGAAGAGTCTAGGGGGGTTGACAAATCGGTTTTAGCGCGTAGGAATATCTTCATCACGAGCTCTTTTTCTTCATGGTTCCATCTTGTATTGATTGTGACCCACTTCAATTTAAAATATGAGTGAGTAACGCTTGCAATTATCGCCTAGTGCACTACTTGTTTATTTTCCAAATTAAGGAAAGTTTCAAATCTTTTTTGAACACCTTGAAAGACAGCTTTGATGAGGGGGCCACAATACTTTACTGCCTTCACATTTAGATTTGCCAGTTTGTTTTCTACAAGCAATAGATTTGGAAGTAATTCACCATAATAAATACATTCTCAACCTGAAGACGATCAATGACGACTGAAAGCGGTGCCAATACATCAACATATTCAGTAATAAATTCTATTTCAGTTGGTTTGAAGGGTGGTAATTCTAGTTCAGTCATCAATTGGTGAAGTTTACCTTTTTTCACTAGCACTACCAACTAGTCATACAATGGATAAACCGAGACGACAGGCAAAATGAAAGCTGCAGTCAAGGACTCTGCTGATTACTTCGGCAGATTTTGGTCGACCACTTTTATTCCAAAGGGCAGTACACTTTCCCATTGTATGTATGTACCTTAATTACAGCTCCTACTCCCCAGAAGTATATAAGAATGCAATTGTTAAAACACTCATATATAGGGCTTATAAATTGTGCTCGGATTGGGAGTCATTTGATGCTGAAGTTAAAAAAATTAAACAGAACCTGATCAACTGTAACCACCCTTTAAATTTAACGGAGAAAATAATAAACAAAACCATCGACAAACTCATAAAGACAATACGAACAATATCTCTGAAAGCATTAAATAGTGTATAAAATTTAATTTAGTGTAAAAAAGAGTTCCACCTTTTTGGCGCGATGTATTATAGTGCTTATATTAAAATAATTTCTAAAATAATGGATTATAAAAGTATATTTTTTTGTAAAGCATTTAAAAATTGCTCAAATATGTTAGTTGAGCTTAAAAAAAATGTTATAGAAAATGGGAAAATGAAGAATAATCCAGAACTCTCATATACGAAAAAATATACTCTGTATTTTATAAATTTAAAGTGTAGATTATTATTATGATATTTATGTGTAGGATATGATTATATTTATATAATGTTTTCCTTAAAAATATTATTGTTTATACCGTATATAATTCTATTTCTTGGACATATTGTAAAATGCATTTTTTGGCGATTATTTCTAAAGGTTGGCGGGATTTTTAAAATAAGGTTGATGTTCTGTTTATAAAAGAAAGAAGAAATAAATGT
>JABUQX010102314.1:0-12500 GCA_015478945.1 Trachelipus rathkii | reverse complement strand
AATGAAGATATATATAGATATATAGAGAGATATGATAATATATAAATATATAAGAAACTAAGAGAGAATAGATTATTAAACCGAGAGGTGTGCTGCGCGGGACAAAAAAAAGATTTGTGCAAGAAGAAGGAAAGCAGTCTTGTATCAGCAACCCCGTGGCAAAGAGCACTTGATTGAGGGAGGATGTGGGGCCAGCAAAGAAACCGACGAGACGAAGAGGAGAAGATGGAACTGTTGGAAGTAAAGGGCAGGGCCGAAAATTGTGCATGTACACTCAGGCCCTGCAAAAGGAAGTCACACCAAGGAACCGAGTGTGCAAAAAACGGAAGAACAGCCGCAAGGAGCAAAAGATTAAAGGCAAGTGCAATCGGTGAAAGAGGAGAGGAGGCTCTACGAAAGTAGGCAATGCGCCAAAGAAGAGAATCCTAGCAAATTGTTTTATAGCAAACTGGCCAAAGTGGAATTATCAAAAGTGGCGGCAAAAAAAGATGACAGCCCCGCCCGCATCATCAAAGCGAAGCGTAGGGGAGAGGGAAATAAGAACACCCCAAAAAGGAAACAGCCTCTCGCCAGAGACTAGTAAAAAGCTTAAGGGTGCATTCACAAGTGAATAGTGCAAGAGGTGAGGAGGAAGACATTCGAGCTGGAGTGGTGAAAGGAGGTAAGGATAGTACGTCATGGGGAAAGAAGTAGCGGGGGGTATGTGGGTCGGGAGGGGATAAGGGAGGGCGTTGCAGGAGTGATCGATGAGTGGAGCTATAAAGAAGCTACGGAAATGGAATGTCACGGAAAAACCCAGAAGAAGCTAGCAGCGAAACCTGGGAATACTACGAAAAATGAAAGGAATAGGGGGGTGAAACACAAACAGAAAAAAGGTGAGGAAGTAGGAAATGGTGGCGAGGATTGTCTAAAAGAGTACTAGTAAGAGAAAATAAATATTACGGGGCAGAACCAAATAGGAAATAAAGACTAAGAGGGGGGTACAGGAAGCAAGTCAGGAGTGGCCGAGCATACACAATCGAGCGATTACAGGGGGAGGAGTAGAGAATGAAAGTGAGTCGGACGGCACCGAAAAAGAAGAGACAATGCCGGTAGCACGCCGCTGGCGTGCGGTGAGCGTATATATATACAGGAAGAGATAATATGATAATATGTAATAAGAAAGAGAGAGATGAGATAATAGAAGAAGAGATAAGATGTATAAGATATATAGATAGAGAGAGATAAAAAGAGGGTGTTAGAATGATAAGAATAGAAGAGAGTAGATAGAGATAGAGAGAGATAGTGGTTCTAACCGGTATATAAAATAATAAAAGAGAGATAGATAGAAGAGAGTATATAGATATATATAAGATATGTATATAGAGATATAAATTATAGATAAAGAGGAAGGTAGATAATAGAAAGATATAGATAGAGGGCCGCGACCGGGGCTCAAAGTCTAAGCGACGGAGGCGCAGCAAGGGCGCGGGTCAAGCCTAGGTCGAGCCGAGGTGAAAATGACCTAGAGAAGCCCCTGTCCGGAAATGGCGAAGCCCTGAGGGGACGTAAAAAAGATAGATATAAATAGATTTAGGATGGGCCGGAGAGGGAAGAGCCGGATAGCCGAGACCGGTAGCCGGCTGCAAGGAAAACCGAGTACCGGATACCGGCCCGATATCCGGTTGCGGGAGACCGCAATCGGAGAGAGATACAGCCACATAGGTCGAAAGATAGGCGAAGGTCAAGAGTCAATAGAGTGTATATGTAAGATAGGTCGATATAGGACGCGAAAGTGGACGTATATAGAGTAGAATATGAGTGTAGAAGGAGAGAGAATAATGAATAAGAAATTAAGAAATAAAAGAATAAGAGAAAGACATGAGAAAGGAGAAGAGAGGAATGAAGAATATGAAAAAGTAATTGGATAGAGGAAAAGAAAGAGGATAATAGTAAGATATAAGGAGGAAGAAAGAAAGCAGATAATAGGAGACAGAGGCGAGAAGGGAGTGAGCGACGGAGAATAGGGCAGAACAAGGGGAGTCCGCTACAATACCTGGACCCTGGAAGAGATAATAGAGAGTGAAAAAGAAAAGAAGATAAGGAAGAGAATGAGAAAAAGAAGAGAGAGATAGAAGAGAGAGATATAAAAAAATGATAGAGAAGACACAGGGGCGTTACGAGTAGGTGGCAAGCGGGGGAGCACCGGACGGGATGTAAGGAGGAAAGGGGGAGGAAAAAGGGTCGAGGTATGAAGGCGAAGCGAGGACGATGGAAGTGACCAGGGGGCGCCACGGCGCAGGACGGGAAAACCGGGCCGGCACAAACAGCAATGGGCGAGGAGGAGAAGTGACGGGGAAGCACAGAAAAAGAGGCCGGGCTGCACACATGGTGGAGTACGCGGCCTGCCACGCTCATACCCAAACGCGGCAAGACCAACAATAGGGAAACGGAATGAAGAAAAAACAAGATGCAAACAGCCAGTAAGACGATACAATGAAAACTGTAAAAAATGCAAACAAATACACCAGAATCTATCCACAACCATGGGCAAGGAAGAAAAAGTCAGCCAAGACACAGAACAAATGGCGGAAAACGCGTCCATTCCCACGGCGAAACAGCCGCAGCCCCGGGGCGCCAGCAGCATACCAAGACCAGGGACGCCGGACCCCTACAGGGCGGTGTATCGAGCGAACAATGCGGGCAGGACGCAGAAACCAGCACAACGTAGAAACCCCCACTAAACCAGGTGGAAGCGGACATAAATTCCTACCAAGGAACAGCGCGTGCGCAGCCATCTTATATTAGAACCCGCAACTATTGCTACACGTCTCTCACACCACTAACCTGGCTTTCTTTCTCCGATGCTCTAGACCCAGCACAACCCACAAACTCTATATATGCCGCAGCCAAAAGAGCGAAGTCAGAAAAGAAAGCGCAAAGAAAAGCATATAGAGTTATAAATAACATAGCTGCGTAGTCAAATAATATCACTCATGATATATATAATAATATATAATACAATAATAAAACGCTTATATAAATTGATATAATTATAAACTACTGTACCTAACAATTCATTCCAGAACTAACTCACCGAAAGCCTACATATAATAACCACTCACCTAAAACTAATATAACTGTAAATAAAACTATAAACATAAATTATTAATCTCATATATGATAATATATAGGTAACCGACTACCAAATATATAATCCACCTTAACATACCAAGTATTAAACGAACACTCCAAAAAAATATACCAATATAACTTAATAAGGTACAAATTTATTGATCATATAGTAGAGACGTGGACAAACAAATAAACAAGTGATGAAATCCCACCGCAGCCCAACTATATCTTCCTCGACATTACCTAAGTAAGCCATATGCCTATCAATAATGTAGAATTGATGTATAATTCAATGATTGTATTTGGCAACTCTATCTCTCATCACTAATACGAGAACCCCTCATAAAATCTCCACTCATGTAGAGATACATCTGAAACTCTATACTATCGACATAAGAGATTAAGATCTTATATAACATTTATTTTACCCTAAATTAGTATAAAAAAAAAAATAACATCATATAATAACAGCTCCATGGATTCAAATGATTCTAAGTTAATCGATATATATCACGATACCCCCTCGAACCATTGCAGTTAAATTGCAATAGTAAATATAAAAGATCCAACACACGGACCTAAACCGCCAACGCATATATACGCACAGAGAATCTCCTTCTGTAGACTTCTCCTTCTCTAAATCTGGCAGAACAAGTGTGTTTGCACCAAAATCCATCTACATGTCACTCCACATATCTCCTTGCTCCCCGGAGAAGGCAACACGGCGTTATTATTAAAAGTCACCTTGCACCAACCTCTAATAAGCAATAAGACACGCTCAACCCTGAAGTCCCAAACCCGTAACAACATAAATGTCTATAAGAGAGGCGACAATATATGGAAATTTAAGCCAAATTTTTTATTGTATCGACACACACAATCGAACAAACTACCCAAGTTAGAAACGAAGATATACCGAGATAAACAGCTATCCATACGATAAGATCCGCTATGGAAATTCCACCACTTTGAGCAGTATCCATAAAATGACCTAAGCCCAGATATGATTAGCTATTAAGTGTCCAAATATTATTAGTTACACGCACCATCACTAATAGACTCATACCTCAATGAATGGGCATACACACGTTGTTTGCCCATTTTTAAAATCCCTTCAATAATCTTCGCCCCTGGTGATCTACCAAAAATTAAATCAATTTAAAACTACAGGTATCTTGTATATGTGATAAACACGAACAAGATGACCTGACAATATCATTGACACCAAACTGCAACAAGCTAAAGGCTGCTGCAAAGAAATAAGGCAAAAACGTGTAGTTACTTCTACGCAGAATCGGTTTTACCAACTCAGGCGGAAACTAACAACAATACCAACAAGTAAGCACAGTAGAGCACAGGAGAGATTTGCCCTATATCCTCCACCTGATGCTGTTCTGGGCATCCACAATGACCATGGCACACCGGCTATAAATAAATGTTATTAACATCTGCTCAAAATCTAGTGCACGCATAACTACATTTCAATATGCATCTTGCCGTAGGTCAGCTCATGTCACTAATCCCGTTGCTGCAACACACAATTGAACCTTTTAAAAAAGCGTGTTCTATCCAATAATTATTTATCCTTACAACTTGAAAGACTGGTCCCCAGCACCACTGTCTTCATTAAGGATGGGCCTCGGCGGTGCCAAGATAGTCAAAAAACACCCTGATCCATACGAGAACACATTAATAATCATTCGGGTCGTAAGTAAACAGAAACACTTGATAAAGCAGTCCCATTAGATTACGAAAATAAAAAGCTCATTACCTAATATATAACTAAATTTAAAAAAAAAATGAGTAACGAGATATAGGAAAATCCAACGGCAAGATTGATGATAAGACACCTAACTGAAATTTATTCGAAAAAAAAAAATATAGATTTTGAAATTAAAAATATAGAAAAAATATTATAATAGTTATAATAACATAAATTGATAATAATATATAAATATATAGTATATATAATGAATTAATAAAATAGGGATAAGATGAAATAAAGATATTATAGTGATAATGAGAAATAAGATAATATAATAATCAATAAAGATATAATATATTTAATTAAGTATTAAGTTATATCATAAAGTATGATGAAGTCGTTAGCCGGGCAATATACTGAAAGGACCAATATAATAATAATATATTATCAATATAATCTAACTCTGATAAAAGGGAATATAAGTGGAGCGAATCATTAAACTAGATAATCCAACAGTCCGCTTAAGTCCGCTCATAATATATTAATGAGTAACTTACTCAAATAAAAAAGTGGTGATGAAAGGAAATGACAAACATAGATACTCAAAAGTAATATGCACGCACACAAGTGGGATGGTCTAATCTCTTCACAAATCCTTTAAGTAAATCACAACTCCTAAGCCTCCAAACATGGGCCACTAGAACACAAAATGTCCCGAAATGCTGATTTGACGAAACTCACTTACGTGACGAAATAGTAATGCGTCAGAAATTATAGACCTGTAGTAGTAAAAAATCTAAACAAACACAAACTCACAAGCAGGACAACGCAACTACGCAACTCTACCCCGTCCAACGCTACGGGTCGGTAGACAGAGAACAGGGCAGAACCAGACAGAAGATGAAAATACCTTTCTGATAACACGCGGGGGAATATTATCTCGAAATGCTATTAAAAAACAAACATGCTACAAAAGATTTCAACGCCACAAGATGTGAAATATATGGTTAATAACAAATACAGCCATCACACACACCTCATAATATAAATTTAACTAACTCTCGGGATGTATGACACAATCAGGACCACTAGCAATGATGTCCGCGTGTATATGACGACAACACACCAACGAATGGACTAAAAAGTAAAGCGTCGGAGAATTGCTCCTGTGGTGAATATTATCAACTCAACACAAACCCAACACACAACAACGCAGAACCAACGACAGGCACACTCTACCCGTCCATCACTTACGCCGAGCGATGACGGTGATATAGTAAGGTATAGCGTTTATGCGTGGTTTCCTGTTGGGTCATAGGTATAATATATATATCACTCAACAGGAAGCATAATTCTCGCCTTTACTTTAATCCATCAGTGGCAAGAGTATGCGTACCTAACGCTTATAACTGACGGACATCTGCTGGCCCAGTGTTACATAATACATCCCATAGCAGTGTGAAATAAACATAAAGGGGTAATTTTGAAATATCATATGCACAACTGTCGTTTGAAATTTGAGCAGTTGATATAATACATATTAACAATATATATTCCACCGGTTATAAAGTAAATTTTCACACTACTGTCAGCAGGTTACCCTGTTTAGTCACGCACTACGGCCCTAGTAGACGTTATAGGTAAAATAAAAGCACAGAGTAGGTAGAAATGTGCGTCGTAGGTTCCCGTTCAGATTGGAGTATAGTAAGATAATTATCATCCACACAGTAAGCAATTCTCGCGCATATTTATACTTTTAGTCCCATCGTGGAGCGTGGTCGTCAAACACTTACGGGGACAAGTCTGCTAAGGGCCACCGAGAGTATTCACATTACCAGCCCCAGTGTGAAATTAAACTTAAGGGTTAAAATTTTGAAAAATAGTATATAATATAAAAAAATTATAAAAATCTTTTATATATCATCTAATGACAATAAATATAATATGAAAAGCAAAATTATAATAACCCAACGAGAAAAGAACTAAACAGATAATAAAGAACTACCTCATATATATCCGTATACTCAAGTATACTCTATAAAATATACCTCCCAATATCACTGAGATAAATACTAAAACTAAGTAATTAACCTGAATTAAGGGCCGAGCTTTATATTAACTGCCGAAGCGCGCGGAAAAAAAAAATTAAGTTCTCTAAAAGTTTTACCTGGGAAATGCAATTTAAGATTCTAAATTTACGAAGCAAAAAAAAAAAAAAAAAACGAGAAACTTTAAAGATCAATATACTAATTTAATTAAATTAACAGAAAATGTTAAAAAGCTATCGAAATATTTTTTTTTGTGCTTCACCGTAGGCATTATGAAAATGAGTAAGCTTAAGCAATATATTTTTAGTTTAAATTTGATATATGCACATAAAGTTTGCAGAAATGAAGATTGATAAAAATAAATGATTTTGATATTTTTTTTTGATAGTATTGGGGCTTTCGGCCCCTCCCCTCTATATCATCCCCCGCGTCCCCTGCGGGTGCCCCCTCGCTCCGCGAAGGTTACGCATAAGATTTTTTTTAAAATTAAAAAATACTCCTAGGATATCAAAAATGAAGGAAGGCAGCCATCTCAGCATAGGTAAATAATTCTGAGATTAGGATTTACCAACCATTGCCGATACTAAATTTTTTTATTGTCTCCGTGGTTTAATATAGACCCATAATAATAATAATAATAATAATAATAATAATAATAATAATAATAATAATAATAATAATAATAATTTACTATCGGATGTAAACCTGCATCAGTTTATATACGTAAACAATATAAATATGTTTAATAAGTTAGTATTAAAAACCATAGGTAGAAAAATAAGATTAAATATGCGGCAAACAATATTTAAAATTCTTTCCGGCAACCATCATTAAAAATAATGGAACCAATGAAAATACGAATAATTAAACATTTTATTTTTTCTCGAAATTCATTGATGATCAGAAATTGCTAAAATAATAACAGCAATTTGTAAACAATGCATTAATTAATTTGTTAATATGATGTCTATTTACATCACGTGATAATTCCAGATTGTTTTGCATCAAAACTAAAGATAAAAATTTTGGCTCTAAATCACGCTACGGCAGAGCTTTTAAATATAGTTAAATCCGGACTTGAAGATATTGATTTACAGGTTAATGCTTAAAAGAATCTTCCAAAATCTTTGCAGAATCTTTACCGTGGAGCTCACCCTGTACACCCATCAATTTTATGCGCGGAAAAATATACTGAAATTTGACACCATTGTTACTAGCCAGATTTTATAGGTGAATACATATCCACTTGTTTTTCCTTTTTCACATGAACATGCATTATAATATTTGCTCAACATTTCGAAGTCCAAAATAATTCGTTTCTATTTCTACAGCGAAGCCTAGAACAACCAGAGAAATTTATTTCCTTGTCAACCACTTACCATCAAACGAAACATGGACGTTCATTTTCTCTTTTGGTTCATACCCTACTGTTTGATAGTATTTAGTTACTATTGCCGCTAACTGATCTTTCATTTGTTCAGTTAATTTTTCTACAAGATTTTGAGTTTCAAGTGTATATTGTTCAAATTTCCTTAGTAAAATCGTGGGCAGATTTTGTGTCGAATTAATTTTACGCAGGGTTGTATAGTCGACTAACACCCACATTGAGTGCTTCAATCGCTATTCTGACATCCATAACATCAAGCTTACTTTGCCCTTTTCTATTCAAATTTATGGACTCCTGCACGGCAGCATGAGCTATAGACTTCATACAGGGCCGACCCCTACACTTTAATTGTATCGTATTGCAATAACGTTTGAATTTCGTAGTCCACTATAAACTACATTATTTCCCTCACCATTAGGCATTAGGGCAAAGAATCCTTCGTTTCTTTTGCAAATAATTCAAGGCTTTAATTTGAATGGCAGCAAACTGCAAAGTGATTTCTGAAGGACGATATTCTTCAACTTCAAAACTCAAAATAAATTTTCTTTCCTTCCAAAAAATATTTTGATTTTGAGGAAGTATTGGGCCTTCATCTGGTGCTTTCGCTTCTAACTACCGAAACAATAGAAGTGTCGTTAGTGCTACTTCATATCTGTTGCATATAATTTGTAAGTATATTTTGATAAATATGTCTTGAAAAGAAAAATCTTATTGTGTTGTTCCTTTCTGGCTGCTCCCTTTGGAAGTACTAGATGATATTTTGTGACCAGCTGAGAAAAGGTGGGAGTTGATAAGTCCAAATCCACCTCACGGGTTTTATCATGAGGTTAAAAATAATAATAATAATAATAATAATAATAATAATAAAACAAAAGTTACCAAAAAAGTATCGGGAGGAATGACAATAACAGTAATAATATTAAAATAATATTTAAATCTCCTGGCGGCATATTGGATAATTCTTGGATTGTTTAAGCCAGGATTTAAGATAACAAATGAAATAGATGGCTACATGGTAGAATGCTGGCTAAAGTAGAAGATAAGCCACCCAAGCAAATTTAGCAATTGACGCTTATTTTCAGAAAAACAACATATTTGAAAACAAAAATATTAAAAATAGTGCAATCTGATGGAAACATATCATCAGTAGCTTCTCTAAACAATGAGAACTGGTTACTAAAAATGTTGCTAAGACATGCATAACATTGTCCCAAACAATTTAATAATCAACTTACGAAAGCAAAATTATTTTAAAATGATTCTTTCATATATATATAAACAAACAAAGAACATATAATGGGAAGGTAAAGAATTACTGCCTTCTCCGGGATTGAACCACCGCGTGTTGCGAATGAGGACAATATACCCGATGCTTTAACGACTGAGCTATCTCCAACCCAAAAAAAGTTGGGGGGTTCAAGAATAGTTTAAAGCAACCTAGCTGCCGTCAGGCGATCAACCAGTGTCCAGCCTGTCTATCCCTCGTTTTAGATAATTTTTAGATTGTTAAATATTTGCATGAAGACGCAATGTTAGATAAGGTTCTTAAAACAAGAACATATAAGTGGGTAAGGTAAAGGAATTACGTCTTCTCCGGGATTTGAACCACCGCGTGTTAGCGAATGCAGGACATATTTACCCGATTGCTTTACACTGATCTATCTCCACCCAAAAAAGTCTGGGCTCAGAACAGTTTTTAAAGCAACCGAAGCCCCCTTCAAGGCGACCTCACCAGGTGTCCAGCCGTCCTATCCCTCGTTCTTAATAATTTGGTAGATGTTAAATTATTGCATAATCGCAATTTATATATATGTCTTAAAAGTATAATATATATAGTAGTATATATATATTATATAGATATATATTATATATACTACTATATATATAATATATTATATATAATATATATATATATATATTATATATATTATATATTGGGATATTTTTTAATTTTCAAAATTATTTTATCTTGTAGTTAAATTAATATTTCATTAGATATCGAGTTTAATTAACATGAATACAATACCATAAGGTGGAAGCATTGCAGACCGCTCGCTTCTTATGCGCGCGAGCGGTGCCGTGTAACAATTTCCTCGCATTCAATTGACAAAATAAAATTGTTTAAAAAAACTGAAAAGATTATTATTATTATTATTAATATTATTATTATTATTATTATTGTACTAAATATTTGAATTAAATTCATACGTCTGAAAATATTATTATTATTATTATTATTATTATTATTATTATTATTATTATTATTATTATTATTATTATTAATTATTATTATTAAATATTTGAATTAATAAATTCACACGCATACGTCTGAAAGAATTTTCCTTTAATAAAATTAGTGAAGCAAAATAATTTTAAAAAAAAAAATCTTTTTTTTTTTACAAAAAATTCGAACGTAAAATCAAAAGCCTCACATTATTCTTAGCCTAGTTTTAATAAAATTGTATTGCAAAGGTGTCAGAAATTTTGAAAAAAAGCACGAAAAATATCATTGCCTGCGTATCTAGGATTTGGCCCAAAAATTGTATTTTTAAAACAAATTTAATTGTTTTTCATATATTTAATGAGAAATTTGTATATTTAGGAAAATCTTGAAAATTTTAAATAACTTTGAGTAAAATAGAAATAAATTATGAAAGAAAAGTACAAAAACCAAAAAAATAAATATATATATAAGTAGCCGATTTATACTTTTAAAGTCTGCAATTTCATTTATTAGATCGCCAAATGCTCCTTCGCAGGCAAAAATCCCATCAAACTCTTGTAATTCTAATTCATCAGCAAGCTGTATAGGCAGGGTTGGTATCCAATAACCCAGCATAAATTCAACTTTTTTGGCTTTTAGTCTTGAACTTCAAATTTTGAAAATTTTTTTATTTTTTACACCACGGGGAGGGCCCTATTCAAGGGGGGGACATAAAATAATAATAAAATAAATAATAAAATATGTAAAGATATTTCAGATTTCTTTGATCTTTGGTTTCCTTTTATTCTTCTTATTCCTACAAAATTTTTCCTCTTCATCCAAGAACATCGAAGAATATGAATTAACAAACTAATTAGCAGAAGTTTCTTTAACCTATTCCTCTTCTGCCTGCTTCTTTTTTTTCATAAGTTCATAGGGTTTCTGTTTATTCATCATCATTAACAATGGAGGAACCATTCAAGCAATTTATTTCTGACTGATTATTATACATTTCCATTAGTTTTCAATTTCTCGTCATCATCAAAATTTTCAGACAACTTCAACATTTTCAACACATTCTTCGGACATAACATCGGACCAAACATCAGAGCAGCATACACCACCATTGCATGAGTTGGTGCGACCGATGATAATATAACCGGTATATCCCCTGCCAAAGGAGAGCATCAGCCTTATGTCAATTGACGGAAGTTCAATAATATACCAATTGAATTCTGAATCTTTAAATGCACAGTCAAAAATTTATACAAATGATATCTTATAAATATATCCACATACATAAAATGTCTTATAAAATTATAATATATATATATATATATATAATATATATATAATCTATTATTATATATATATATATATATATATTAGTATATATATATATATTATTAAGGATGTGACCGAATTAGTTGAAAAAGCCGAATACCGATATTCTGCTAAAAAGTATTCGGCCGATTAGTCACTTCGCTATTCGGAATCCGCCCCATCCCAAATAAACCGTAAATATGATTATTTCAAAGTTATTTCGTAGTCATCTATTTAGGGAAAATAAAGAAAACGTATATAGAATATTAAATACAAAGTATAATAAAACAAAAAAATAGTAAATATAATACTATTTTCCAAGTGTTTAGATCATAACCATTAAATCATATTAAATAAATAATTGAATGAAAATTTATAAATAAGTATTCGAAAGAGAAAAAAGATATTATAACTAAACTTCATATATTGAATAAGCTGCTAAGGTTTAATAATGACGAGTAAGCAATTTAGCAGGTTTCATCACGCAATATTTATCAAAGAGATAAAACACATAAATATTCATTGTGGGCTATCAATAAATAATTTCCTCCAATAAGTAAAAATATTCTTTTCGACTTCAGACTGAATGATGGTGGAGACTTTTAAAGTTTATATGTTATATAATTGCTAGTTTTTATTCACTAATAAATTCTATAAAAACTATATTCCACAGTGTTTTTCACCAAATTTAGGAGGAATGATCATTGTTATCTATCTATC
>JABUQX010102313.1:30000-48464 GCA_015478945.1 Trachelipus rathkii | reverse complement strand
TCCGTACATGTTCAGAAACTATACACATTAGTGTAAATAGTGAGGGGTCTATGATAGTAGCGCTTTTTACAATTCACTAAATTACTATTGAGGGTGATCTTTGCAAAAGTCGCATCTAGTTTTCTATACTAAATAGCGTCATTCGGTTTAGTTTTATATTCTTTTTTACATATCTACTACTTAACGGTCTCTTCCTCCCAAATACGACTGTTTGTTGACAGATAAAATTCTCATATATGATCATTTTAACTTTCAATCAGATTTTATTTATAATAGTCCCTGGGCAAAAATTATTCTCTTGCTGAAAATATTAATTTATTGAATTAAATTCACAGGATGAATGAAATGTTTTAGGCTTTGGGCCTTTCTTTTATCCACTTTAAGCAAATCTGACTCCCATATTAATAATTATACATTCCTGTAGATTTTGATATTGAAAAAACAGGACTTCCAAGGCTATTCACTTTGATTTTATAAAGGATTGTGTGATAGATGGGAATTATACTAAATATCACCCTTCCAGCTATAAAATTTCTAATAGTAGTCTCTTTTTTTTTCTCAAGTATAAGATATTATTGTCACATTCTGACATCTCCGTTTCTGAAACATGGTTATAACCCTGGTAATCCTAGTTGAAATAAATTCGTTATTATTCTTCTTTCTTGTTACAACTTTACCTTCCTTCATATACTGACCAACCATACTTTATACTCTCTAACAAACCTATTCACCTATATTCCATCATATCTTTTAACTCTTCTCTTCTTTCTCCTCTTCTTCCTTTCTTCTTTCTTCTTCCTTCTTTCTTCTTCTTCTTCTTCTTCTTCTTCTTCTTCTTCTTTCCCACCTATCCACATACCCCTTGCTATATTGCCACTTTACTTACCCCCATTCCCGCCGCTTCGCCTTACCTTTCCTTTTTTCCTTCCTTTTTCCCTACATTGGCCCCAATCACCTGCGTCAATCACCCACACAACCTCCGAGTTAGCACCTGGCAGCGCTCGCCCAACATTTCTGATATAGCCTTTACCACAGTACTCTTTAGTATGATTATACCTGCCTATATATATATATATACCTATTTATATATATATATACTGCAGAATAATACTATACTATATACTATATATTATATCAGTTTTCATTACTATCATATATATAGTTTATTATATATATATATATATTATGTAGTTGTCCTACCATTTATTACTATCGGTATATATATCCGTATCTTATATTTATATTATATAACTATTCAGTAGTCTATATATATATTTAACTATATATAGGAAAGTTATGTTGCTAATATATATATTCTACTGGTTTCATGTTATTTACAGAAAGGTTCATTAGTTTGCTTTGTTATTGGAATTGGTTCGGTACAATTTATAGCAACACGAATTTATCAAATTACCAATTATATCTACTTCCTATATTATATATATATATATACTATATATATATACTATTATCAGGGGCGGCTCGTGGCCTGGTTGCAGGTTTGCGCAACCACCATTTTAAACAACTTGCAGTTAGTGTGCAACTATTTATTATATTCCCCACTTTTTTCTGTCTTTTATGAGACACGTTCTAATTCTTTTTTTTATATATATGGCCCATTAACAATATTAAAGAAACTTAACTATAGATACCTTACCTATCTTCTTATACCACTCATTTATCAATCTCTCCCTACATGATTTTCGCTATAGTTATTTGTAATGAATCACATAACTGCCAAATACAAGACTTCCCTTGCTTCTTTTTCTGTTCACGCCCCTTCGATTATCTCATTGTAAACTATAGTCTTTATCTCAAATTGTCCAATGGCAACATCACGATACAAACTCTCATATAATATATATGAATTGACTATACGTCCCATTGACACTGTTGTATCATTCTACATTACAGCACATGTCAATTCCTTTGAGAGTATCTTTGATAAGGAGGCAGACAGGGAGATCGGCAGGATGTTTTAGGTCGAAAATATATCACTTCCCCTTTCCCTCGCGGCCTCGCTGGTCTCTGGTGGTCACCCTTCCTTCTTCTGTGCGTTCATATTGTGTTATTCTACTGGTACGCTCGCGCCTGTTTACACACTACGGGAGGTGGATTGTATATGATTCATGAATGATTACACCACCCGCCTTGTTGGCTGTATCTTACGTGTTCTACGGTTCAGTGTGTTGGTTATAAGCATGTGCTCTGACGCTTTCGGTTCACTCTGCCTCTACGGCTGCATCTCTGATCTATCTATTACTAGTACACTGCACTCGAAAATTTGGCACTTTCATCTGCTGCACACGTTCGTGTCGTTGGTCTGAGGATAAGTGCGCTCCATATTCTATACCCTGCTACTAATTTTATCCTTTATTCCTTCTCATATCCCCGATTATTTGTGTTCGCTCTCTTTTCTATCCAACCACACCTGATCGTTAGTGGATCAGTGTTGGCCCTCCATCGTGTTGACACCAGAAAAGATTCCGCACTTTCCTTTCTGATCATTCTCTGTGAGACATTCAAGCGTTTCAACCATTCCAGCAGTTCGTCGTGCTTAGCTACTGTTTCTCACCACTTTTGAAGCGTTGTGCGTGTTTCTACTCTTATGATGACATTATGCACCCTAGTCACTATCTCTACTTTTGACTCTCAGGCTTATTAATCGCAGGCTGTGCCTCTTATGCGGTCCCATTTCATCCTGATATGTCTTCAATTATTTTATCCCTATTGCTATTGGAATCTTGTCCCAGAGGTTTCACGTAGCAGTGGTTCTACCTTTTATTATTTAATTGTGTGCTATTTCTATTATTGATCTTTGGCACTATGGTTGCACTTAATTCTTTATTCATGTGTGTCATCTCTCTATCCCTAGCTTGGCTCTATGTATTTCATTACATCTGCACTTATGGCACTGTCTCTGTATGTCTTTAAATTATTGACCATTATATATTTATTGTGCCGACTGTGCGTCATTTTTAATCTTCTTCTAACAATCGCGTCCTTTACCTTATTTCCGCCGAATTCACAGCTTCTGAGTGAGGCGCATAAGGACACTCAGTGTTGCATGACCGCGCCATCGTCTTCATCTTCCTTCCGTAGTACACCAGCAGAGTCCATCTAGTGCATCCTTACTACTCTCTGTCATGTTGTGTTCTGACTCCTGTGATTGTCCATGTCGTTCTTATCGACGGTCGCCTCCATTCACGCTAGCAGTATCTTATCCATTTTTTATGTTGTCTAGTCTCTGTGCACTCGTGCTTTTGAGGGTATTATATTAACTCTATTTACCTTGTATAATTCTTGCCATAATTACAGACTTAACTATTATCACTCAAAACTTTGTTGTTTCTCATCATTGTACCATCGCCACACTACTCTAAAACTATACCAATATCTCTTAACCTCTTCCCTTCTACACGTCCACGCGGCACTTATCATTACTCTTTTCCGCCTCTCATGGTGCCGTCACTTTCGTTTGGCCTTGTCCAGCTAGTAGACATTTCGCTTAGTATTTTGCTCCCTGCCACAGTTAAAGTATAACGGTCATCTTTAAATCGTGCTGTGCGCTCCCCATTTATTAACTCTTACCAGTATCACTACTCACTCTACATAATACCACTCTAACTACTACCTAAATACATTTTTTATTTTATATTATATTATATTTTCTTTTAACGATTACCACTATCAATTATATTATATATATACTATATATATACAGCTACCTATATACCCTAAACTGCTCTAACTACCTCCTTTTCGAGCTCACGACTGATTCTGACGTGTTGCTTTGATTATCTTCTCTACTTTTCAATCATCCTGTGCTTACCGCCTCATATTATCGGACGCCTTCCCTGCTGGTCTCACAGTATTTGACACCCCCTCTAACTTAACACCTTTATACATATAACTTCATCCCCATGCGCCTAATACTATCACTTCCAACTGATTCTATATAACTTGTGATAATTTCCTGCTCTATATAATAGGCAGACGACCTCTAAACTTAGATCTTATTCGTGATCGACTATGCACTACCAATAATATAATCAGAATTAGCTCATATTACTATTTTTATGAGCCTATCCACCACTGCGGGTACGTTCATACTCATCACCTAATATACCTTTACCAGTATATATTATTACATACTAAAATCACTATATAGACCATTAACCTTATACTATTGACTGTACTCCTAGAGCAGAGAGAGAGAGAGCATACTGTGAACGAAGGAGGGGAGATAGTGAGAGAGAAGAGAGAGAAGAGCAGCTCCTAGAACGAAGAGATTAACCCTAATGATTCTATACTTTGTTGATATCGCTGTTGCCTACCCTTTCCTCACCTTTCCCACAATTCCGGCTGACCTACCCTTGTCTTCTTTGACCCCCCCTTTTCTCATATCCCCATAATTAAGCCCACCGACGACCAATAAAAAAAATAGAATCGAATGGTAGGTAATGCTATCTGAGGCCTTAATTTTATTCCCCCACTTCCACACTCTACTGAGGCATATTAATTTCCTTTTATTTATTATACATCTTCGATAATTTCTCACTCCCTTTTTCTCTACACTGCTTCATTTCCCAAATAAATCTATTTCGAACTTCTACCTGATTTAAGTTCACTTCTCACCTTCATGCGTCTGCACGGGGATCTCGTTTCAGACTATGGACAGCTTCACCGCTTCACTACCACTTTTCTCATTGACGACCTATGTCACGGCTCTGTCCTTGCTCCTATCTTACATTTAGTTAATGTAGTTTAGTCAATCCTTATTATCGTTATAATCAGTTCTCTTTATCTAATTCATTATATATTATATCTTCTATATACTTTCTTTATCTCAATTCATATACAACTTACTCGCACGTTCTCTATAGGTCAGCGAGTTATAAGTTTGTTTATCATCAATACATTATTCTAGCCAGTCTACCGGCATCTTCAGCTCGCTGCATCATCAGCTGACGTGCAATTGGGACAGAAGTATCAAGCGGTCCTGTACTACAATATGTCCATATACATTTGCTCCATTTTATCTCATGACTCTATATCACTTTTTTCCTGCAATGTATCTACTATTTCAGTTCTATATGTATTTTTCTGTTTTAGTTTTTATTTTATAACTTCACAATAATATATATCTCTATATTAATGTAATCAAAATAATTCTTTAATACTACTAGATAAATCTCAAATATCTTAATTTTGATAAAATTAGGTCAACTAATATTTAATCAGTCTATATTTAATATAGTATACCAATATACATATATCGAATAGTGAACTAAAAATCGAGGTTTATCTGGAACCAAAATAATTTATAATTTTAATAATAAAATAAATAAATATATAAAATAGTTAAGCCGGGCGCTTATCTACTACTTACGTATAGGATTCTACCTATTGATAGTTTCGTATTAATCTATTTGTTTTTAATTTAATTTTATTATATTTATGTTCAAAATATGTATTCTATTGTTATCTTAATTATTTTAGAAAAATTGTTATATCTACATCACTATACTCACATAATATTATGTCAATACAATTCTAAATAACTTAACTCAAAAATATATCATAAAATATCAATATAAAAAAAAAGAAAATAATAATAACTACTTCAATAGGTTTATCTATTAAAACAAAAAATATATGTAAATATTATTATCTTATTATATTATTATATTCTATTATAATTTATATATATATATTATAATAATTTATTATTATATATATCATTCTATATATTATATATATTATTAATATTTTTTATTATATATATAATATATTAACTCTTTTATTTATATATATATAATTATATATATATATATATATATTAATATATATATTATTTTATTTAATTTATTATATTTTTATTTATATTTATAATTATTTATTATTTATTTACCCTTCCTCTTACCACGTGAACCTGGCTTAGAGTTACTCGGCCCCCGAGCTATCGTGCCGGCAATCCCTCATCCACGCATTCCTTCCCGGTTTGCAATGCCGAATGTGCCAACGATTAATCGCTCACCTTGGTTGCGAGTTAACCACCGCCACCGCCGCACCTGCATAACTGGAGACCTGTTTTCCGCCCCCGGCCCACGTAACTAAACTGAAACTATAAGGTTCCTTCTTGGCACTCTTTTTGCACTGGCTTGGTGTCCCCATTCGGATTCTATAGTACGTTAAATATTTCTTTAGATCAGTGTTTGTTGTGTGGGGTGATTTCAAGCACATATGTATCGTCTCTAGAATTCTCCGGAGTCACTGTGCATGTGCTCTGGAGAAGTCACGGTTGATTCTGGAACATTGAAATTTATCGACGTGATGAGCTAGTATAATTAGTATATCAATAATGAGATATTTAGTTTCGTTTATTCTGTTTTTTACGTAGTATCTTTCGGAAAAGACTAGTTGATGTTTACAAATCGATATGTGTGTTTTTTATTAGGTGATGGTAACTTTTCCGACTTTGTTTAGCTTACACATTGTATTGCTGTCGAAGAAGGTCAGTGTTGTTTTGGCCGGTTGTTCTCATGGTAGGATTGGAGCGTCGCGGTGTGCCATGGTGACTTGGCGGTCGTGGTTGCCCCTCGGTGTTCGTTGATATTGGACTTCGTTTGGGACGTGTTATGATGTCTTGTGTATGCTAATGTTTGGATTCGTGTTTGGTGTTTCCGGTCACAAGAATTGTGTGGCCTGATCCGATATTCGTATGCGTTGTTGTCGTTATACGAGTCAATCTTAGATTTTCTTCTCGCAGTGTATGTCTGTCTTGGAAGATGGTTTTGTAGGGCAAATCACTGCTTTCATATTTTTCAAAGCATTGTCCCTTCTCTACTTTTGGTGTGTTGGTCACTATATTGTTTCATAATCGTTCTTAGATCCAGAGCAAGTAGTGTAGACTGCGACCCGTTGCCTAAATATTGGTGCGAATCGGCTTTTGATTTTTTTGGTTTCTGGTTTTTGATAATTGATCTATGGTTAGTTTAGGTATTTAGTGAGTGTCGCAAATGTTTGGTTTTTAGCTGAATGTCGCATAGTCACGTTTGGCTCTGGATCCTTGTCTGTCATGGAATATAATAATCGCGGTCTTTATTATTTCGCTTTGCTTGATGTATTAATGTTTATTTGCTTTTTCTGTTGTTCTTTGTTGGACGGTTTGCAGGTTGTTGTAGTTGCGTCGATAGTGTTGTGATCGTAGGGATTGTTGGGCAGTTCGTATGAGTCGCCGGTTCCGTGTGAAATGGCCGGGGGTTTTTTAGCGTGGAGAGATGGATCCTTTCACGGTGGGAGGCGTTCTCACACTTGTGTCGCCTCCCCAGGACCGTCTGTTCTGTCTTGTGAAGTAATTGCCTGAGAAGCATCTCGCTTGACTCTGTCTTGGCCCACTGAGCTGGTGCGTGAGACTCACCCTCTGCTTGTTCGGTTAGCGTGCATGTTGGATTATGTTGATTAACTATGTTCTGTCGTGATTTGTATATCAGAGACTGATTCTAGCTTTCTGACTATGTAGTGGCGATGGTGGATGTCATATGCGTAGGGTTATAAATGTTACTCTGGGTGTGGTGTCTTTGGTAGTTGTGTGAGATTCAGCCCATAAATATATTGAAAGAGTGCTGGGGGGTGTTTAACTCTATTGCTTTTTTCTCTATTGAAGAGCAGCTGTTTCACGTTCACTGAGATTGTTGTAGTGCGGTGATAGATGTACTCTCTTTATATATTGTGTTGTAAATAATAATAGAGTGTTTGGAGATTCGCAGAGATTTGCGGATTGTCTTTGCTGCACTCGACTTTAGGTTAATCTCGGCCTATCTCCATATCTGTATTGCTCGACTGTAGTATGGAAGCAGAGACTTCATGCAGTTGTTCTTTAGTAACTTATGTGCAAATATGTGGTTATATATCTCTTGTAACTGATGTAAGACGGAATACGTGATTATGATCACTATTGTACGCATTGAGCGAATGAACACAATGTTTGTTTTTTGTCTTCGTGGCATGTGTGCGTTTAGGGTCTAGTACATATTTTTTTTGTGTATTAGCAATATGTTTTTACATGATATAGAGTCGTTGGGGCTATCCTGTTTTGTTTGGTGTACACTTTGTTTTTGTTTTTGCTATAGCTTAGGGATATCTGTCATTGAACAACATAAAGATTATATTCTCGACACTTCTCCCTGTTACTCTAATAATTGTTAAATAACAACAGCCGATGCATATATTACGCACGCATTGGTGTACGGCGGTCTTTGCTTGGTAAGTATCTTATTCCCGGTTTTTCATCCTTCATTTGACTTGTTTTTTTTTCCAGATAAACTGTTGGGGAATTAGTTCCATGATTTTAGTGTTACTTTTTGTATGTGTCAGCAGTACATGCATTAGAATTTTTTGCTTTTGCTGGTAGTATTAGTGCTACTTTGAATACACTTATACCTATAGGTGTTTTTCAGATGTTCTGTTATCAACATGAAATTATTTTCTTGGAAAAATGTAACTGGAGGTTTTTTTTAAAATTTTATGTAGTGGTATTTATTTTAAATTTTCTGTTAATGGTTTTTACATTGTTTGTCTTGGATTGTTTTTGCTTATTTAGGTTGCTATATTATTTTATGCTTTTAATTTTAAGTGGGCTATTTGCTATGTATTTCCCTGTTTTTTATGGTGTAGAGTTAAGGTTTAAAATATGGCTTTAGATTATAAGTCGAAAGTGTACTTTTAGAGCTAGGTGTATTTAGGATTGTTTGGAGGTTTTGAAATCGGATTTTGTAGTTAATGGTTCTACGGATTTTATTTATATATGGATTAAGTGTTATTGCGTTGTATTTGGTGTATTGTTTTTTGAAATTTTTCAGTAAAACGTTATTTAATTTACCTTTTCCTATAACGTTTCTGGTTAATTCTTGTTGTGTTGGCTGTTTTGTCTACTGCAATGGTAAATGCTGCAGAAAAGTTTGATGAAGTGGTTCGAGGAGTGTCTTTTTGTTAGGTTTGTGATTTGGGTATTAAAGTGCATTGTATTGAGCTTTGAGAGTGATTGTTTATTTTATGAAGAGCTGTATTATCTTGAGACGAATTAGACTGATTGTAATTAGTACTCAGCTTGTCAAATTTTTATAAAATGGGTTTAAGGTTTGTGTGATTTTGAAATATTATTATTTTAAGTTGTAAATAAATTTATGGGGAGATAGTACGATTTTTATCTTTATAAATTGAAATTAACTAATGACGTATATGGTATGGCTTTTCTTGATGAAGTGTTTTGGTTTCAATAGATGATAGATATATTTGAGATGAATTTAAATTGATTGGTGGTGATCTATGGTTCTTTCTAAAATGTGGTTAGTAATTTTTTAACCTCAAAGAATAAAAGCTTTTTTTGATAAGTAAACAATTTGTGAGTACTGTTTTCTCTCTGAATACATATAACGTTTAAACTGTTTTGCTGTGTATTTTGCATCTTTAAATGACTGCGGTTGAGTTGGAAAGTTTTAGTAGGGATTACCGTTGGAACCACTAACAGTAATATTAAGTGTGTAGATTGGAGTGTGGGTCAGAAAAATAACACTTTAAGTTCTGTACTATATATTAAATCAGGTAGTATATTAATAATATTTATATTAATATTATACTATTATAAAGACTCAAATAGTACTTTTATCACTTCGCTTATCACTCCTCAGTTCAGTCATCACCTGAAGGCTTATTTTCTTGAGTTACATATTGATTTATTTTTTTACTGAGTATGACTTATCTTGTACTTATTTGCTTCATATTCACTTACGAACTAGTCGAACGGCGTTTTATTCTTTTATTTATCATTCACTCGAACTACTTTAGGAGTATATGGGTACCCAGTTATAACTCTATCTCTTTACTCATTACATTAATAGGTTATAATTAAAGTATTATAACACCTTATCACCTAATTTTTTTTTACCTCTCTTATTATAATTAATCTTTAATACTATATATTAATTATCTCTATAATTATATATATATAATTATTTAATTAATTTAATATTATATAATATTAATATAATTATTATAATTATATTTATAGTTATTTATATATATATATTTATATTAATATATGTCAATCTATATACTGAAAATCGACAATATTATTAATATAATATATTTAGATATATAAAGCAATTAAAATGATAGCACTCTATATAATACTCAATTTAATATGTCTTGTTTTAATTTTATCCAATCTGGATAATATATGTAAAAGAATTTTATATATTTTGCATGAATATTTAATTTAAAATTTATGTACTAGTATAAAGTATAATAACAGTATTCCTTTAATTTAGGTATAATATAAGTTATCTATAATTGTAACGTTATTAAATAAGTCATATACATTTATAGATGTTAAATAAATTAATATCTATAGGAGACCCTGTACTATTATATTTATAATTTTAATTCTTATAAGCGGTTTATGATCACTGTCTTTTTAATGCACAAATTATATTCTTTCAATATACTTAAATTCATTACTATTGACTTTTCTTTTTCAATAATTTTAGTATTTATGATTTGCTATTTATAAGTAATTCTTATCTTTTATAATTACTTTATTTAATAAGATTACTGACATATTATATACTATAAAATATATAATTTTCAAGTTTATTCATCAAGTTATATAAATTCAACACTTCAATCTGAATTTATTGATTCTATTCATATAACACTATACTAGTTCTTAAAGATATATGTTATCCAGTTGGCATTTAGATAAACGTTATAATCCTGTACTGACTAAACATGTATGCACAAATTCCACTTTATATTCCTGTGTTTATAATTAACTAATCAAGTTATGACTTATGGGCTATACTTTGGTTCAAACTTAATATATCTATATATTATATATTCTCAGAATCAAAGTTATTATATACATAATTAATAAATTCACTTTAGATAAACTGATTGCATCATAGTTAAAATCAAATCTGATTTTGCTATTACTCAATTATTTAATCATTCTATAACTGTAACACAATTATTATATAATTATATTGATTAATTATTATACTAACTAGTTATTTTAAAATACATTTGGTCATTCTTCGTTACTTAGTTCACGTTAGACGTATGAGTTATCAGAACGTTTAGATACGTTTGTAAATGGTTTTTAAGTCATGCTCGTATATTACAAATTTATTTATTATTATATTATTTCTTTTTTATAGATTTATTATAAATTGGTTTAGTTAATATTATTATATTTATAATATCTAATATTTATGGTATTTAGGAGGTTTCATATATTGATTTATAATATATATATCTATAATGTTTTTTATACATTAACTTTAACTATTATTTATTTATATAGTTTTCTGAAGTTAATTTTTATATATTCTTATTATAATAATTTATCACATTGAAAATTATTTTAAACTCTTAGTATAGGTTCTAATATATAATTATTATATTAATCATATTAATATTATATATTAATATTTATATGTTATTTATTGTTTTATTAAAAATATACCATACAAAGTTATAAATTTTATATCTTTTTAAAAAATATATAATAATATATTAACTTTTAATCATTATATATATATATATATATTTATAATTACTTATATAATATATATACTATCTTTTATTATAACTTATGAATTAATGAATTCTAGATGTATTTGACTCTACATATATTTACCTTCTATCTATTATTCAATTTTTAATCCATCAACATTTCTTTGATATTCTTACTTACATTATTATAAATTATTCCAGTATGATAATATGTATGAATATGTCTTGTGTTCATTATACAGTATTACATAAAGTAACATGTATACATTACTTATATCATAATTTATAGTCATTGACACGGTGGTGTGATTTACAGACATATTTTAAAATAAATAAGGATAATTTATAATATATAAGATAATTTTAGTATAGAAACTTCTCTACCTAATCTTTAATTTCTGTGTTTATATTTCTTGTCGTATTTACATAATTTGTTATATTGGTTATAACAAAATATAATCGATTAATCAAATTTCCAAAGAAAGTTTTCTTTTTATATAAGTTACCTGGTTGTCGCCACGAGCTTGCCTCACTATCATATTCGCTATCCATTCGTAACCAATAATTAAACTTAATTCTTAATACTCGCGATTTTGCTGTGCTTCTTTGCTTAGTATACTTAGGAATCCATGAAAAATTATATCACTTATTTATATCATTTCAGACATAACTATTTTTGTTTTATTCTTTCACCCTCTTCTCATCGTTTTAATTGCTTCTGGCTCTATATTCTTATTACTCTCTATCTCTCTATTTTCTTCATTACTCTATCTTATTAACTCATTTCTTATCATCTGGTTTATCCTGTAATGACACCATACGTTCGATTTCATTTTATCCTATTAATTAATTCTCTAAGCCTCGTAAGACTATTTCCACACATCATATATAACTAATTCATATTCACTATTAGATTCTTGTGTACTATACTGTGCCCATATTTAAATATGTGAACATATCGTGTTCATGAATTCGCAAGAGATAACAAAAGATAATTAAGTATTAGCAAAACATGAGTACGTCAGTCGTGGAGTATGCGTCTATCAGACATATTAATAATTGATATGTATATTCTTTTCTGAGAAACTGGATATACTCATTTGACATGGCAATAATTGCTAAATATTACCTCATTCTAATTTATGATAACTTACGTAAGCTGAGCATCACATCTATGATATGAGTTACTTAATATCCTACCATATGAATCAATTTCTATTAACATAGCTTTGCTTTTTCTTACCTCTTAATTCATAATTTTTATCTACATTTTCTTTTATGCTATCTCATTCTATTTCTCCTCAAATCTTTAGATTTATTCATTTATAGGTTACAATAACTTTTAACATTATCTATTTACAGTCTACAATCGATGCTACTTAGTAACCTCAATTCTATGTCCGAGTAATTATCATCTTATCGTAATAATTAACAAATATCACATACATTGCATTAATTAGTATGTATCAAATGATTCTTATTTGTTTTCTCTAATCAATAGTGTACTATTAATTTTACACTTCCTCGGTCTTTAGCTGGATATTATATATTCACTACTTGTATACATCTATGTCAATATAATAACCTTTTGTGGAGCATTTGTATGTTGGTTATTCTAATTCCGAGCGTACATTTTTCTATCTAATTAACGAGTGTCATTTATAAATATATAATTACTGATCTTCAATCAACGAACACTTGAATTCCTAATTCAAACTATACTTCCCAGTAATTCGTGTCTTCAAGGGTGATTAATAGTGTTTAATTTACTTCTAGTGCTAGAGTTTATGTATTATTCTTATATTATATTATAATTTTATTATACTAATCTATCAAAGGTATGGTTTTGATCCATCCATTCAATGATTGTTTAATGTCCGTCTCTTTATTGTAATTTCTGGTTTTATCAAGAGTAAATTTATTTTGTCGTGATATAATTATCAATTCTAACAAAATTCACTATGACCAGCGTTTCTAGATCTAACGGTTTGTATGCCTCTGATCAGTTACCTCCCTCCGACGGAGCTAGGAGGATTAGGTTTCACAAGAGATTACAGGATTTAGCACTTTCGTATGGAGTGGGGAAGCGTGGACATGTGTTTTTTTTCTATTCTTCGTCCACCCTCTTGGCTTGGCTTTGCGTATCTTGATTCTTCGACATCCGTGAGTGTTAACACTCGAGGATAGCCCGCCCGCAATCTTCGTGCCTATTACTCTTTGTACCTTGCGCCACTCATATAATCACCGCTTGAAGATCAGATCGGCGTTGTCGTGCTTTCATTAGTTAAATATATCTGTTCTGAGATACAATTCCCTCTACTTTTTTTCATATTACTGATATAACTATTTCTTAAACCATAATCATAAAACGATTCTTATGGATAACTTATTATAATGTGAGCATCACAGAAAGCTACTTACGATCGTATCTGCAATTAAAAAACATCTTAACTACTTGTCTTTTTTAAAAGTGATATGACAATCTGAAATTGTTTAGTATAATTTACCAAATTATAGACACTACAAAAAGGTAATAAATTAATATCTATCAAAACTTTATGATTTGTTGTGATCTATTAAAAACAGTATGGTGAGGAGGTTTCGCTGGTGTTAGGTTTCAGTATAGCTAATGATTTGAGTATGAATTACATATTCATTCACCAATAATAAGTTCATATGAATACTTTGCAATAATATATATATTTTATATTTTTGTTATTCATCGATGATCCTAATCATTATTTCCTTCTATAGTCTTTATCATTAATTCATTAGTAAGGTGAGGAGATGCCTCTCAATTATTTTACACATCTTTTTTAGGCTTGCTAATAATTCTTTTTTCAGTTTCTGACACAAGTTTCGTTAACCTGCCCCGCGCTATCTTCCCTGTTTGATCTTATTTTCTTCCTGCTAATTATTTGGAGACTTGTATTTACTCAAGGTCCATTTATGTCTTGTATGCTGACATTTTTTTCTTATATTTTTCTACAGTATTCTATAAACTCGCAGCCTCATCACTCCAGTACTATCCGTATGCGGCCACAAATATAGGCTAAGAAACAGCAGTGGTTATGGTGATCTTCAAGTAGTGAATTTACTGATAACGCTTAATCATCATTCCGCTCCTATTGCACTTTTTCTCATTGCACCCTTGGTTCATGACTATTTCTGATTCTTAGCACGGTCGTACCACATGGTCACGCCTTTCTTTTTTTACCTGTTTTTTTGCGGGTCCAAATTCTCCCATCTCTCTCTTTAACTCTAGTATCATGGGTATTACTATTCATTGTTTCACCCATTACCACTTGTTTCTTTGACATTTTATTTTTAGGTTCCTCGGTTTATGTTTAATTCAATAGTGCCCTCCTAGTGTATATTCGTTACTTTTCCTTTTTGTCATTTGTCTAGGTCGCCTCCTGAGTTTGGATCTCTGCCCTTATCTCTCTATCGATCTCTATTTGTTTATATGTCGATACTCTTGCGTTGCTCACTGGCTTTCTCTTCTTTCTTTTTCATGTCTGTGCTGTGCTTGATTTTATTCCTCGTTCTCCGCCTTACTCGGTTTACATCGTTGTCTTTTCTCGTTTTCTCCCTCCTCCTCCACATTCTATTTATCCAATTGTTGGTCATATCTATACTACTGACGTCTTGGTTCCACTCCCGTTACTCTTTCCTCTCCTCTCTTTCCTCGGTATATCGGGGTTCTTGCTTATTAGTATTATTCTTTCTCTCTCTAGGTTCTCTACTGCATTTCGTCTTTTCTTGGCCTCTCGTCTATTCATGCTCGCTTTGCCAATTCCATTTACTTCTCTTATATGTACTATTTTTTGCAATATTAGTTCATTTAGTTTGTACTCAAAGAAATTACAATGTACACGTACAGTGGTTTATTTTCCCTGTGATATGTTGCAGTGTTTTGCGCGTACCTGCAATCATTAAGTAGCGTGAGTATTCTCGGGACATTTTGTATCCTGTACAGCTCATCCTTGTTTAGATTCTTACTACACTTTGTAATTATTACCCTCAGTTTACGTCTTGTTCTAAGTCGTTTCACGTGGGGTTAATCGTAGGCGTGCTCAGGTATTTTGCCAAACTGGCTGTCTCTATTCCAATCGAAGTACTTAGAGACAATTGATATTTTAATAGATTTTGTGTTTATTGAATTTCATTTCTAATTAATTCTATATAAATAGTTCGTGGATCTTGTAATCTATTTTTAATGGATTCTTATTTTATTATATCGTAAAAAGTATTAATATATTTATTATGTTATTATTTATGATTTGATAATTATTTGTGGTTTGAATTAGGAAATGAATGAGCTAGATCTATTGGATATCATTTGCATACAAATAAGGATTGGCTTCTTTCTAATAGATCTAGGATTTAAAGATGTACGACATTGGACACTGAAGAAAGGTAGTTAGAAGGAAAATTTTAATTACGATGGTCGTGATAGAAATAAGCTTATGCTTAAGTCTAAAAGGAACACTTTTTTCCATTTTATTTGAGAAGACTGGGTTCAGAATTGTAACCTTAATAGCTTCTACTTAACGTTGAGCTGACCTCGGGTGAATGCTACAATACTGTTTCAGATAATTGTTAAGGGTTTCATTGTCATTTGTCCGAGAGATAGGCTAGAAATGAAATATACGTGGAAAACTTTTAGGCGCGGGCCATTTTATTATTGATAATTTGGCCCACATTATTATATTTCTTGTGGCTTATGTGGTCAAATAACATTCTCTGGCTAATCCAGGATTCCTTTACTGGATCATCACTTTTTTTCGGGTCTCCCAACGGTCGGATCACACACTCAATATACATGTGTTAACAATCGATATCTTCATCTTCACTGAAAACTATCTAAGTACTGTTAATTTTTCTCTACTTACACACATAACTCTTACGTTCTTTCGTTATCATATATGACTTAACTCGATAACACATTACTTTGTTGTAGATATGTTATTACTAACATATTGTACTTTTAGATAAGGGTACTTGAGGGACTAGTATTAGGACGGAATTTATAGGTTCCTATTTAAAATAGTAATTAAAAAGGTATAAACGACATGCTAGCTGCACGATGGTAAGCAAGTAGGAAGTATACGACTCTCATATTAGCTTTTCCAATAGCTGAGTTATAGAGGTTTATGGTATTGTGCTGGAATTTTTATATGGTAGTATGGAATATAGAATAGTGTAAAGAGGAATTATTGGGAGCGCGATAGTTGTATTGTGTTATATTAATCATATATTTAATCAAGAGTGTTATGTGAGTCGAGGGAATGTTGTTTAATTCTCCTGTTATAGGATATAGGAACGAATCGTATTTGTATTGTGTCCGACGTTTGTGGTAGAAGTATTTGAAATTTGAATTAGTATGAAGAATAAATATCTTATCAGCAAATGGGAAAGGGTGGATGAGGGTATAGAACGGAGAGTGTGGAGGATGAGAAGGTCGGTAATTTGTTTATATCTTGTATATACATATAGATTCGGATTTGTGACTATTCTAAATGAGTAGTCTGGATGGGGAATTGGTAGATGGGTTTTGCTCGGTAGGGTGTGGAGCAGTTGTTTGTTGTGTAATTAAATGTTGTGATGGTCGATTATGTATGATAAGCTAATGTATGTCTGTGTCTCGATGGATGTGATGTCTCAAGTAACGGGTGTGAAGTTATTTTCATAAATGATGGTGAGATTAAGTATATGTGATAGTTTTCTAGAAAGCTTTAATGATTTTAAGTGGTATATATCTTTTGAGGATGAAACAGTGGGACATGTGATATGAGACAATAATCGGATGTCGGAATGGAAAATGGGTTAGTGAGAATGAGGTAAGCGAGTTGATGAGGTCTGGCTTTGCTCGCCTTGAAATTTTTCTTGATTAGTTGATTTTAAGTGTGAAAATCGTGCTCTTCCCTCAAAGTCTCGTATTTATGTGAATTTACAGCTACGAGGATTTTTACATGATTCAGTTAGTGTGATCTGTGTTGTCTTTTAAGTTATAGTTAAGAAACTTAGTGATATTTTGTGCGAAATTCATGTACGGTATATAATAGATCTTATTAGATATCACTCGTTTATATCATCGCGTCTTATTCTGTTAGTTGTTGATAGAGTCAATTTGGGATATTATGAGGGATACACACGATTTAGGGACGTGAAGATGTGAAAGTAGTAATTATGTATCGATGAACATGAAAGAATAATGTGAGAATGTGTGATTGGAAATCTCATCTATATTGTATGTTAGGAGACTTATACAATAGAATTTACACAAGCTCCGTTGTTAAATCGGAATCCTAATATTAACGTGATTTAATATCTATAGAGTAGGAACACGTATGGTGCTGTTATATGCGCACACAACAAGGTACTCTCGCTGTGGTGATTGGTACGACTAAGGTAATACTTCAAGTCATAGTAGTATCAAATCGCACTAGAACAGGTGAGAGAGTTAATTATGGTTGGTGTCCATCGGTCAGTGATAATAGAGCCTATATATTAGGTAATTACTGGTGATCTGGACGGGTGATTTTGTGCTACAGGGGGGTCATCGGCTTTGTGAGCTAGTATTATTTGAAATGAATCAACACAATTATAATCAATTTCTCGGTCTCTTGGAAATTACCTACATACCTATATACAGACAATTATAATAAAGCAAGAAAATCAATTTTTCATAAATATTAACTATAATACTAACTCTATATTAGGTCCTACATCAACAAAAATAATCCTTTTCATATTCTTTATTCAAACTTAAATTTACTATTGAAAAATTAAATATTTATTTAATTTTCAATTTTCCTGATACTTTGCAACGTAATCTTATTCACAATAATAATACTAAATCTGAACCATCCGGGGGGGTATAC
>JABUQX010102313.1:0-20000 GCA_015478945.1 Trachelipus rathkii | reverse complement strand
GGGAGAGCTAACAACTATTTCATTCATTATTACTTATTCAATATTGTACAACGTTGTTTTTAACATATTTTATTTATTTTTTATTTATTACAGTCATATTACGAAGGTGTGCGCGGCTACATCTTCTACACACTGATAAATATTACAACCCTTTATTTTTTATTTGGCTAACCACAACTATATCCGATCATCCAGTCGTATGCACGTTAGGGGTAGTTGTGATTGAGAAAGGTGTTCGATTACTTGATGGGGGCTGATGCACCCTTTATCCATTAATTAGAGGTTACAGAAATTGCTTGTTTAATGTGTTCTTATGCATATATATATATATATATATATATATATATATATATATATATATATATATATATATATATATATATATATATATATATATATATATATATATAAATATATATATTATAAATATATCTATCTATTTTATATTTGTATAAATATATATTTCATATATATATAGCGACTTCGAATTATTTTAGTTTTTAATATATATATATATTATATATATATATATATCATATATATATATATATATATATATATATATATATATATATATATATATATATATATATATATAATATATATATATTTTATATATATATATATATATTATATATATATAATATATATATATATATTATATATATATATATATATATATAATATATATAGAGAGAGAGAAGAGAGAGGGAGAGAGAGAGAGAGAGAGAGAGAGAGAGAGAGAGAGAGAGAGAGAGAGAGAGAGAGAGAGAGAGAGAGAGAGAGAGAGAGAGAGAGCTAAAGTAGGTGTGCATGTGAGAGAAGTTTCAAATAAGAAAAACACTTATCACCAAAATGTAAATTAAAGACAAATGCTTTTAAAAACATTTTAAAAGAAATTTTATATTTCATTGTTATGCAAATGTTTTTAAGACATCTCTAATTAAAAGGCACTGCAGGCATTACTTTAAATTAAAATTTGTATAAAGAAGTATAAAGAAATGCTAACTGCCTCGAGATAATCAAGTCTTTAATTGAGCTGTTATAAAACTCTTGAAAAAAAAGGCTTAATTCAAGATGCAATTGTCTGTTATTTGAATTGAGGGTGTTTTAAATTTTTATTTATTCTATTAATTGTTTACATTTTAAATTAAAATATTTATATTTTATATCTTTTTTAAATATATTTTGCATATTTATTTTTTTGCATTTATTATTATTTTGACATTTATAAATTTATATTTTATATTCATATTTTTCATAAACATGCATAATATATATTTTTATTACATGTTATATATCATATTTTTATATTTTATTTTATTAAAATAATAATAATTATTTTATGTTCTATATTATATATTTATTATAATGCAATTTATATAATATTTTTATATTTTATTTTATTAAATTATATCGGAGTTAATAAGAATTAGAATCAAAATTCAAATAATTTTCAATTTAATTATTTTAGAATTATAATATAACAATTGACTATAATAATATATAAATATTATAAATAATTGATAATAAAATATGAATAATATAATAATTATTATCAATTATTATATTTTATATAATATATATATTAATAATTAATATTAAATTCATTATTCAGGAAGTATTACGAGTGAAAGAGAATTTTATAGTGAAATTAATCCTAAAATATTCATTTTTAAATAATAAAATTAGTTATCAAATATTCATAATTAATCCAAATTCAATATCAAAGCCCATATGCTCTGATAATTCTTTTGAAAAGTATTATGACTCAATAAAACAAGATATAATAAAAAATATAAGAATGATACTGATGTTGTTCTCCATACCTTTGATTTATTACCTTATACCATTTATATACTTAGCCTACTTTCTTTAGACATTGTATAAGGATTCATATTAGAAGATATAGATATAATAGGAGAATAAGCAATGACGCCAGATAAATTAAATTGAGAATAATGCAAGAAATATACAAACATATTCGTTTGTTTTAATAACATTATCTTCAACATATTGTATTACTAAAGTACTTATCTTACTATATTTTAAATCCAAGGAAAATATTCAAAAGATGGTATACCAAACAATTTTGTTAGGAAGTAATTAATGCAGCTAGATATTAATTATATTTTTCCAGCAAAGGTTGTTGTTAGAAAAATAAAATATATTATATTTTAATAGCAATTAATAAAGACTTCTATGCTTATAATTTAATAATCTATATTTAATTATATAAAAAACTTTTCAAATGTATCTTTGTCCGCATTTCTGATTATATTATCATCCGGTGCCCATACCAGAGAAGTGTTACACGGGGCAACGCTTACCCTGGTGTTCATGTTATTAAATATTCAAGTTTAATTTTAATCCGTTAAAACCCGTGACTCATGTTAATTTATTTTACTTATATGTGTATTTGTCCATCTAGTTTATAATTTATATGTATGTTTTATTTATTATATTATATGATATTTATGTTATATTATAAATTATATAAATCTAAATATTATATTAATTATATATATATACTTTACTATATATATATATATATATAATTATTAATAATATATTAATATAATTTATTAAATAAAATATTTTTACTTTAATCTTTATTGTAGACTTATATAATATAATTATTATAGAGATAGTAGAGAAGAGAGATGAGAGGAGAATCGATAGAGTATGTAAAATATAGGTATATATATAATAAGAGTTAAATAAATACTGATTTTTACTTTAAGAGAGATATAGTATAATATATATATATGAATAAGTAAAAGATATAAGTAATTATATGATAGTAAAGAATAGTAAGAGTAGAAAAGATAGTAAGAGTAAGATTGAAAGAGAGAGCAGAGAGAGATGAGAGATATAGAGAGATAGATAAAAGTAATAGGAGAGAGAGAGAGAGAGAGAGAGAGAGAGAGAGAGAGAGAGAATGATATACTAAGTGTAAGTATAGAGAGACGAGAGAGATAAATAGAGAGAGATGAGAGCAGATGAGAGAAAACTGGAAAATTTAAAATACCAAGTCATAAACAGCACCGACATATTATAAAAAACAGTGTTCTCAATGTAGAACAGTGTGATTTATGTTAAACGTAGCGTGGAATAACTATTTACAACATGACATTTAGCTCGATCGCATACTCCACACATAAAGAGAACTAAGTGAGAAATCTATAAGTAGCACTATATACTAGACCAAGCAACTGTGGTAAAGTGTTATGATAGTGATTTCTGAAAGACTGACCTCTCTCTAAAAGACTCGACTTTACTAGAAGTTCTTTTTTAATTTAGAATGAAGAGTATTATAATAGTAATTAGTGTAATCCTCATTAAAATTATCTATAAAGGTAGTTAAATGATAAGCGATATAAAATAAAAGATGATTCAGAAAAGGAATAATATCTATATATATAAAATTAATATCATAAATAAATATTCATATTAACAGATAAATATAATAATATTTAAAAATAGATGTATAATAAAAAAAAATTAAAAATCAATAGTTATGTTTTATGTAATTTATAAATCAGATATTAAAAGTGAAGAATAAATGTAGAATTAATAAATTTAAAGAATTAATAAATACTAGACAATTGAATAGAGAATGTTTAAGTATAATTTATCACATATAATTAGAAGAATTTTAGTTGATAGAATAATAAATATTGAATATTTTAACTTTTTGATACATATTATAAATTATAATAAGGTACTGAAGATGTTAATTGCATGTAATATACAAACTCTCACGAATTTTTGAAATTAAACTGTAATGTTTAAAATAATTTTACCATTGTAGTTTAATATATTAAAATGTATATATATATATTATATTATATATAAATATTATATATATATTATTATTATAGTATTTATAAATATTTATACTATATATATAATATTATATATTATTAATATATATTATATATATATATATATATATTAATAATATATATTATATATATTATATTATATATATATATTATATATTAAATATATATAAATTTATATATATATATATAATAATTTAATATAGATATATATATATATAATATTATAATAATATATATATATATTATATATATAGTATATTATATATATATACTTATATATATTAAATATATAATATAATATTAATTATATTAATAAATCATATATATATATATATATATACATATGTAATATTTATTTAGTTGTCACTTTTATATAGTGAGTGATGTTGAGCCCCACAAAAAACTTGAATATGGACGTATGTAAGGTATCCATGAATAAATTGTAGGAGTGGATTAGATAAAGAGAAACTCTGAGATGAAAATATGATATTCTGAGGGTTAAATTATTATAGGGTCTCCTGTAGATGATATATATTTAATTATAGGAATATATATATATATATACAATAGGGGTCTCTTTTTAGAATAGAGTAATGTTAGTTTAATTATAGTGACCTTGAGTGATAATAAAAAAATTATATAATATAGTATTTATTACATATATTAGTAATATCCCCTATAGTTAGAATAATAGTATTACGCATATATGTACCGCCCGAGTAGGCCTCAGGAACCCGATAACATAGTAAGAAAGGAATGCAGTGGCTCCGCCTTTTCAACAAGCATTGAAGGCTGTTCATGAATTCGTTAAGTTATATAACTAATTATTACCATTATTATTATAATAATATATATTACATATTAAACTTAAAACAAAAGTTTATTTTTTAATTATTTTTTCAGTGCATTATTTTATTCGTTATAATTAATTATAATTTTTTATTTCGAATGATAAATTTCATATAATTATTATTTATTATATTATTAATTAACAATATGTAGATAAATATACTCTTTATTATTATTTTTTTTTTATTTTATATTATTAATTAATTTTATTTATTATTATATTTTATTTATATGTATATTATATATATATATTATATAATTATTATTTATATTTATTATAAAACATTTTATTTAAAGATATGTCAACATATTATTTTTAATTATAAAAGAAAATATTATCACAATTCTGATAGTCTTTTATAATTTAATTATTATATTATTATTATATTTATTATTATTATAATATTATTATTATTATTAATATTAAAATTATTATATATTATATGCTATTTATTTTTAATTTTTATATTATTATTATATCTATTATTATTTATATTATTTATAATTATATAATTTAATTTATTGTAAAATTAATATTACAATTCATTATTTATTTTTTATATTATACATTTATTTATTATTAATTTAATTATATACTTATTTATTTATTTTTACAAATAATATAATATTATTATTTATTATTTTTATTATTTTATAATTAATAAGAATTATTAATATTATTTTTTTAATTAAAAAATTTTTAATTTATATATTTATTTATTTTTTTATATTTATTTATATTTTATTTATATTTTTAATTTTAATTTAAATTTTTTATTTATTTTTTTAATTTTATTTATATATATTATTTTAATTCTTTAGTATTTTTTAATTATTTATTTACATATTATATATAATTTTATATTATTTTATTATTTTATTACTCTGATATATAATTATAAGATCGGTATTATCGGATTAATTTTTATTATATATCTGATAATTTTATTATCTGCTTCTATTTTTTATAATTATTTAATATTAATAAAATTGATAAATTATAAATTTACTATTAATTGTAACTAGTTTTATTTGTAAACTATCGCGGCATCCAATATCATACATCAAACGTTGCATGAACTAATATTATAATATATAAGATGCAAATATTGTTGTAGATATGTAAAATAATATTAAATAGAGTATAGGACTTATATAGTAGATGTGACAATCCACTTGCATAATAATATTATTTATATTTAAATCACATAGAACTGATGATGAAGAAAGGAAAATATATTCTCATAGTAAATATAATATATATGAGATAAAAGAATACTATAAGTCATCACCTTATTAATATCAAACCTGTTTTATTGAACAATGAGAATTCGGACTAGAGATTGTTATTAGTATCTCCACCAGTGATTTATCTTTAATTATATTGACATTAATACGTATTTCGTAGGCTTGTGATTATTCGTGTTTTGATTTGCTCAAGATTTCATATGGATAGAGATGATTTTTTTTTATTGATCTCAGGTTCTTTGTTTGGGTTTTTTTTATATATATTAAAAAAAATAATGAATTTGTTTGGAAAGATAATTAGTATTACAAGGTAAATTATTAGCCTTTGGGTAAAATTTATATAGTTTATTATTATGAGTAATAAATAATGTAGTTCCGAATCTACCTTAGTTTTATGCTTTATTGTTTTTAAATATTATAAATACCAGTTTTATAAAGGGTAAATACATAAATTAAATGTTCATTAAGTATACTATATTATACATATATATACATTATATTATATATATATTAATAATATTATTTAATATATATAATATATATATATATATATATATATATATATATAATTTATATAAATATATATATATATATATGACAATACAAACATTCTTCATAATCATATATATTTGTATGTATACTTTTATTTGGTATAATATATTTTATAGATAATTTTATTAATATCATATATTATATATATTATATTAATATATATATTTAATATAGTAATATATAAATATATATATATATTATATATATATATAATGTATTATATATATAAATATATATATATTTATATTTAATATAATAATAAGACAAGAGGATACTCAGTAATACAACGGTATTACTCAAGGCCATTTTATATTCGCTGACATGCTAGTTAAGATAGAATCATTATCTTCTCATTATCTTGGAAGGAATCAAGTATTAAAATATTTTTGTATTGAAAGGATTAAATTTAAACAAAAATAATTTCATTTTAATTAGAAGAATTAATAGTTTATGCATTATTTATTGCAATTTATTTCATCTGGTTTCAATATCGAGTTGTTAAAAATTTGACATAAAATTACATTGACATTAAGTAGGGAAAAACTTTAATATATAAAATTAAATATAATTTATTAAAACAATAATTTATTTTGCTTTCCTTTTTATATTATTTTTGTGCTTGATTATTCATTAGTTATAATTATTGTATGTGCATGTAAGATAATGCTATATGTTAATGTTAATTAGTATATAGTTAATATCGAAATGTTATATTGTTGTATGTTAATGTATTATGTTAATGTAATACAATGATTGTAAACAATAAAGAAATACGAATGTATATGTACCTTTATGTTAATGTATATTATGTAATTATTATTATTATGATGTATGTATGTATGAGTATTGTAATGTATGTATGTATGTCAGTTATATTGTGATGAAAGTTAACATTTTTTGATGCTATGGTATGTAAGTATATATATGTATTGTATGTATGTTAATTGAATATGATGTATGTAATGATATTGTATTATTTAATTAACCAATGGCACGCCGATTTACTGTGATGATAATGGATAGTATGCAGGTTAATGGAACTGTTAATGATATGTATGTAAATGTAATGTATTGATTAGAAATATTGTATGTATAAGTAATTATAGTATTATGTATATGTTTAATAGAATGAATGATATTTGGTGGTACATTTATGATTAAAATTCTTCTATATATATATATATATATATTATTATATATATATTTCATATATAATATAATATATATATTTATTATATATATATATATATTATATTATAAATTATTATATATTTAATATTTACAGTTATTAATATATTAATATATATAATATTATATAATATATGTATATATATTATATATGATATATTATATATGATATAATACATAAATATATATTAATATATAAATATATATTATTATATTAAAAATATTATAAGTATTATATATATTATAATATATATTATTGATAGATTAATTAGGAAATAGCATAGATTAGTTATATATAAATAGACAGTACTAGATAGATATGAAAATAGATAGATTAGATAGATATAATTATAGATAGATATATAATAGATATTAAATAATATAGATAGATATAGCTAGATAGATAGATTATAGTATATGATTAGAATTTTTGATATTAATAGATAGATAAATTAGATAGATAGATAGAATAGATAGAATAGATGAGATAAGTATTAATGAATTAGAATAAGATAGATAGAATAGAATAGATTAGATATAGATATGATTAGATAGATTAGATTGATATTATAGATAGATAGCATAGATAGATATTAACATATAGAGATAAAAAGAATTTAGATAAATATATAATTGTAGGAATAAAAGTTTTATTAGAATATATAAGATTTTATAGTTAGAGTGTAGTTCTAATAATTATCTAATAGAAAATAGTATGGATTATTAATTGTACTTTAATAAAGTTTAAAAATTAGGTCAAGGAATGTATAAGGCTGTGACATATTAAGTTTCCATTCTGATAATTGATAATGATGTATGATAAATTGAGTGCATAAATGTTTCTGGCGTAATAATTCTGTAATAATATATGTTTTAATAGTATAATGAATTAATACAAGGTGAGAATAAGATAGCTTTACAGATTAATTTGAATTTGTAGTGTTATGTACACTTAAACGTCGTTGATAATTATAAGTTTATTAGCCATAACTCAGAGGGAATGGTGGTTATGATGCGTTATATAACATAACTTGTTATTAAACATGGTGGTTTTGGTTAATATTATAATTAATAGGTGTCGTGCGGAAAAAATGTAAGTAAATTTAGCGTAAAGTGAGAGTGAATTGATCTCATGTGAGGGGTAGAGGTATATGTGATTAAGTAATAATTTGTCTTGATTAAACACAAATTAAAAGTATATTCGAAAAATTAAGTAGTATACTATCATTATTATAAGGACTCTTCTCTTCCGAATTTTTATTAAATATGAATGTAATTTATTTGTGTGTTAAACGGTGTGAAAGAATATTAATGAATAAACTATTGATTGAGTAAATGCATGAACTGACTGAATGATTATTCACGTGGAGAGGGTTAGGAATGGTACGATTATCAGTGTTCATTAATTGTATTATGTAAATTTTTATGTGGAAATTAAGTTTCATGAAACTTGGATGAATAGATAGGCGATTAATGAGAAAGTGGGTAGAAGGGATTTAGAATTAAGAGTGAGAGTGATATAAGGAACAGGTTTATATAATATAAGCGATTATCAGTATTTAATGAATAAACTATAATTCTGCAAGCTAAATCAGTTTGAATTTGATTAAAAACATGTGTTGAATAACTTGAGAATAAAATATGAGAAGCAAATGAAATCATGGGAACAGATTGTTACTCTCATGTGAAAGGAAGTAATTATTATGATGGATGCGGCTTAATAGTTTAGGAATTTGTGAATATGTTTAACATTACACCAATTCTGAATGCGTGATGTGAGTATATCAGTTTATGAATGTGTAAAAAGTAGAAAAGTTAAATATCGTGGTAAATTGTAATGTATCAAATAGAACTCAACTATGTTATGAAGATTTCAAAAGAAGATGTTTAGAATTATATAAGGAGGAAAAAGAAATACTAAATAAATAAGTGGTATATTATTTGGGTTATAAATACGGAGATTACAATAGTTAGAGTTATATAATAATAATAATAGATGATAACAAGTTTTGGTATATAAAAATGGAGGTGTATTACATGATTAATGTTGTGACTTTTTACGAGGGAATAAGAGGTCTTTTTTCTGCGAAGGAAGTGCGATTATATGTCAGTTAAGGAATGTGAGAATAAACGGAATCTGCTTAGAATAATGAATAGGTCTGTTGCTTTCAAAAAATGCAAATAAAAAAGAAATAAAATAAAAACTCTCAGAAAAAGACGTTTTTGAGGTCAGAAAAATCTGAGTTTTGCATCTTTTTTTTTTAATCAAAATTGGCTAAAAATCAAGATTTTTATGTCCATATCAAAATAGATGCTAAATGGAGCTCAGCCCGAGCTGACATTATTATTTAGTTATTTAATTAAATTATCATTTAATTAAATTATTATTTAATTAAATTATTATTTTTAATTAAATATAAATTAATATAATAATATTATAATTTAATTAATATATTTTTTAATTAAATTATTTTTTAATTAAATTACTTAATTTCAATTACAATTATTTTACTAACAAATTAAATTAATTTAATTTAATTAATAATTATATTTAATTTAATTAAAATTTTTTAATTAAATTACTTTTTAATTAAATTATTATTTAATTAAATTATTATTTAATTAGATTATTATTTAATTAGATTATTATTTAATTAGATTATTATTTAATTAGATTATTATTTAATTAGTTTATATATTATAATTAAATATAATATATATATATATACTATATATATATATATATATATATATAATATATAGTATATATATATATATATATATATATATATATATATATATATATATTAAAATATATAGTTAATTATAATTATGTTACATATATATATACAAATATTATATATATTTACAAAAATATGTTATATATATATATATATATTATTATTATACATATAATACTATATTATATATTATATTTAACTCAATAAATATATATATATATATATATAATTTATATATATATATTATATATAATATATATTAATAATATATATTATATATATATAATAATATTAATAACAAGTGACAATAAAATTAGATTTATCTGGAAATGATTTATTTATCTTATCCAGACTGTTTGGTATAATTTGGTATATATGTATCTATATATACAAATTATTTAACTCAAAGGTAAACAAATGCAAATTTATTAAAATATGAAATAATAAAGGTGCTCACAGTATAAATTAGAAAGTTTTCAAGGATAGTTATAGATGAACAGAAAAAAATATATGGTTTGTGTAAAGTACTTTAATACTAAAACTCTAAAAATTTTTTAATTTTAACAGGTACATATAATAAAAAATTTTAATTTTCTCTTATAAGTATGTTATTTACATAAAAGATAAAAAATTAATAATGCGGAACCCGATTCTAATTAGCTTAGAAAGAAGATTAAAGAAGTGAAAAAATAAATAATTTAAAATTTATTGTTGCAGATAATTATATTATCATATAAATATTAAAAATGTAGAAAACTAATTCATTTATTTTGGATACAGGAACTTAAGTGAATAGACATATTTACAGTTTATATATTTAACTCACCAAATAAATAAATTATAGTTCCTTAGCATACTGGATCTTAGTGAGTGTTGTAAGTATAATTAATCACTGTCAGGTTGACTCCATTATATCATATATATAATATAGATATATATATATAATTTATTAATACATAATTTATATATTTATTTGGTTGATGATATGAAAATAATTAAACATATAGATAAAACATTAAAATATAATTATATTATTAGATATATTTATATATTTTTTAAATTTTGATAGATATAATACATATTTAAATATAATTTTGTAAAAGGATATGTATTTTTATATTTGTTTATAGATGTAAACATTATATTATTTTCATATACTAAATAATATTTTACTTCTAAATATTTAAATATTATCTATTATTATATTATTATAGATTTATTAATTATAATCATTATATTTAATTATATTTATTATATATTAAATTTATTATATTTTTATATAATATTATTAATCCAAGTAATGTAACTCCCTATACTGAGTAAAAATTTTTGAATAAATTTTAATATGTAATTTAATAATTTTTATTTTAAACTTGGAAAAAAAGATCGAATCTTCTGCTGAGAAAATAACTAGGTTTTAAAATATTTATGTTCTCTATTTATTATATATATATATATTTATAATTATAATATTTAATTATATATATATATTATATATATATAATCTTATATTATATATATTATATATACTAATAATATTATATTATATAATATATTATTAATATATATTATATATATATATAATTATATTATATATTTAATAATATTATATATAATAAATATAATATTTATATAATATATATACTATTTATCTTTAAGGAAAATCTATACCGATACATTATTACATTCTATATTTATACTGTGGATGAATATAATATATTATAATATATATACTATATAAATATATTTTATATAATATTATTATATTATAGTTATATATATATATTAATATATATAATATATATATATATAACAATTTTTTATATTTATGAGTAAATGTGAAATTTTCTCACAAAACTCTCGAATTATGATAATTAATTTTAATCCCCGATATTTTAGCAATCATTAATATTTTAAATAACACAAATTAATTACTTTAATAATCGTATTGATACATTTAAATCCAATTATTAAAAAACTTTTGAACTAACAGGTAGAAGACTGAATTGATATTCTTCTAAAAGTGATTTTTTATAAACTAAATAAGTGCGTATGTCACTCGAACAATGAACATAGGTACATAACTAAATAAATACAACTAATAAATGTACACTTTATTTTATATACAATGGATAATGAGATATTTAGCAGCTGTACAATGAGTAAGCATTTTTTCTGTTTAAGTTGGATTCAATTAAATATTTAAATTGTTTTTATGTTCCATTAAAGCCTAAAAAAATATGTTGAATATTAGTTATATAATTTAAATACTAAATATACTGGTCATTACAAATTATTAATTTCTATAAAGATAATTAAGCTTCTTCGTTGATTTTAAGAGGTTGAAAATGAATATAGGATATATTCTCTGAATTTAATATATTATGATCTTTGTATTATATATAGTCGATACTAATTGCGTACTCACTATATATCATCACCCTACCCCTTGCTATGCTTAATTTTTTATTATGTCGTTGCTGTATGATGTTCAGTATCACACGTAATAAATAGTTAGAGTGTGATTCACTTTAAAGTTTCCCCTTATATAAATTTATATATTAGTTGCAACGACGCATGGAAACGAGTTGCTACTATATACTTTTGGTCATTATGAGTTTTCCATTTATTTGAATAAGATCAATATGAGAGAAATATCATGGTACTATAGGGTAAATAACATGAAAACTAAATAAGATTTATAATTTTGCTTCAAGATAAAGTACAAGTTATTTGAATAAGAAATATGAGAGGGATTATAATTTTTGTTGATAGGTAGGATAGATATTATAGGTGAGAGTTTAGGATATAGGGTAGTCAGCAATAGGTGTTTTAAATGTAAGTTGGACACACTGTCGGAATTTGTGATTGGAGAGCATTTGTGTGATTTCATTCTTATTTTGGTGTCTTGCGTGGTGAAAGTGAGTTGAGCTTTGTTCTAGATGAGTCTGTCTGGTTGATCGGATAATTTTTCTCTTGTTTTGGTGCGTTGACTTAAATGACAAATTTGAATAATATTTTCCTAGTATGCTTCAAAGATGACTAGGGGATGAGAGAATGTTGCTTTGGGCTTTTAGTGCTTCGTTTATGGTTGGGGAGGGAGTTGTTTTGGGAGTTGCAAAGACGCTTGATGACTTCCCAAATTTTGTTTCATCATCGGGGTTGGTTATATTTTCTAAAAATATTTTTGAATTTGTTAGATTTGCGTGTTGCTATTATGTTGAATTGTGGGTTGTGCCTTCATTCGCATGCCGGTGGATTCATCCAGAAAGCAGAAATTCTTTATTTCGATTATATTTCTTTCTTATAATTATCAATATTGCGATTAATATGCAATTATTAACAATACATTTTATTATTATACTTATATAATATATATATAATATATATATACTATATATATATATTATATCTTATAGATATATATTTACTTATATATTTATATTATATCTTATATTTTTACTAGATATATTATATATATACTTATATATATTTTTATTTTTATTTTTGGTAAATTTATTCGGTTGTGGTGTAAGTCATTAGTATAAGATAAGGATATGTCAGAATGTTAGTCTATATATTATAAATAGTAATAGTAGTATATATATATATATATATTATCATTATACTATAGTCTATATTATATCTGATATATGATTAAATTATATAATTATAGTATATTTATATTAATTAAATTATTTCTATACTATATATACTATATATAATATAAGTATAATTATATATATATATATATATAATATATAATAATATATATATATATCTAGTACTATATATATATCAATATTATATTTATATATAATATATAATATACTATATATAGTATATATAATATATAATATATAGATCATATAGATATATATATGCTATATATATATATTTATTGCTATATTAATCATAATATATGATATATATATATATATCAAACTATATATACGTATATATATATATATATCCTTATATATATTATATATACTAGTATATTATATATATATAATTATACAAATTAATATATATTATATATATATATATATATATATATATATTACTATATACTTATATATCTTTACATCTAATTTATATTATTATATTAATTATAATATATTATATATAATATAATATACAAATATATATTATATATATATATATATATTGATAATATTAACTATATATATATATATTACTATAATATATATATATATAATATTATATATATGGAATATTTAGATAATTATATATATAACTATATAATACTTAATATACAAACTATTAATATTTACTCACATATCAGTATGATTAGTATATAATATAGTAGTATATTAGTATAATATATATATATAGAATATACTATATATATTATTATATAGTATATTATATATATATATATATTATATACATATAGATGCACATGTAGATGGTCACAGTACTCTTGTTTAGGTTCCCAGGTTATACAAGATTTATTATATTTTTATAGACTTTTCATGATCATTTAATCAACATAAAACATATACAAATGTATGAAAAATACATAATGTATTATATTAATGAACCTTTGCAGACAAGATGGAAAACTTTTTACATTTTATATTAAAGATTAGCAAAATCTAAAGATTTAGCGTTAACAACAAGAGAGTTAGAATGTCAGGCTTAAAAAATATATTAAAATATGTCTAAAATATAGTAATATCTTTTTTTTCAACTTTTTTGTTTTATAATATATATATATAATATATATATATATTATATATATTTAATATAATATATATATATATTATATATATATATTATATATATATATATTATATATATTATATAATATATTATAATATACATATATATATATTATATTATATATATATATACTATATATTATATATTTGTAATATATATATATATTAATATATTATATCAGGCGCGTTTTTACAGAGGAAGCACGGAGGCCGGGCCTCCTGTAAAAAAATAAAAGCAATAAAGCACATAATGTAAGAAAATCAATTCAAATATACTTATTTATTTCTATAATAATTTTAAATGTTACAATGACGCTATTTACATCTAAATCACTTCATTCTTCCGAACGATTATTTATTTATATAGGATCATTGATGAGGATTTCTGATTTGTGCCTCCGTGGAGAGCAACATTATGAATTGCTTTCAAAACACTAGGTTCTCTGGCAACGGTAAAAAAAAGGTATTCTTATTTTGTCTCATTTTGAGGATTTTTTCCACGAAGGCATCTCTCGAAACTGACAAACTTCATAAATGACTCTCCTAATTGCTAAACAATTCTCATAAGTTAGAGTAGCCAGTTTTATGCTAATATTGAGTTAGAATGCAAGCTATTTGCTAACAACCCTGAGTTGCCATTACCTGAGTTACAGTGGCCTTATTAATATATATATATGTATATATATATATCAGTATATACTATACGATAAATAATAATATTATAATTAGTAATAATATTATTATTATCTATATTAATATATAATAGTAATATATATAATCTATATAATATATATATACATTATAGTAATGGATTACTGGCCCAATTATTATGGATTTTTCAAATAATTTACAATTAACTTTAAGGTCACACAAAATGTATTAAAATATTGCACATATTTCTTATTTTTATATACATATGCACCGAACAACTATTAACATTCAATTTTTAAGGGATTTTAGTCTAATATTCCGAGTATAATCTGGACCAACATCTGTTAGAAATAATTGGACCCAGCGTGTATTTAGTCCGCGCACGATGATTTTGCTAAACTTTGCTCTTTTCCCGGTTTGAGAATGTGGACAGTGTGAATCGTTTGCTACACTTATTTGCTGTTTTATTTTATTTTTCATGTCTGGATTCTTTCAAATTCTTTCTAAAATATAGACTTTTCTTTAATTTTTTAACAAATCTATGCTATTTAGAAACTTTATAAAATGGGTAAATTTAAGGACTGAAGATCAGCAAAGTTGGACAAATAATGTTCTATTAAGTGTAGGTACGACAAAACAAGAAGAATAGCAAAAATTGAATGTATCAATCAGATCAGTTTTACGCAATATTAAAAAGAAATTGGAAAACAGCAGTCCATAAACCGGTACTCTATTGTCGAAAACGTAAAACAACTCCTAGAATGGATAGAAAGATAATAAAAGAGCTCTTCTTAACAGAATACGATAGCAACAGATTTCTTATTCAACTGGCTGGCGGAGGTGTTATTCTTGCAGAACATGTGCACACAGGGCTTTTGAGACAGTTGTTGACAGGTGTATCGCGAGAAAGAGCCCGACTATACTAGAGATATGATGAGACAGTTATCCTGGGCTAAGACCATGATTGAGTGTAACTTCGAGCAATGGAAAGGTAGAAGACCATCATATCTAACTGGTATTGGACAAAATGCATCATTTAATTATTATTAGAATTGTAGATGCATACAATAATTTCTTAGTGGGATATAGGAATCTTTCTGTACAGTAATCTGTAACAGTATTTTCTTTTAACTGTACGATAATATATATTATTATTCATATATGGTAGTTCTCTTGACTGTATGAACTGGTATATTTCTTTTTCATCATAGGGTAGTGTTCTTACCGAATCAACATCCGAGTAATTAGTGCCGATTTCAGACTGTTCGAAGACGAGCTGGTGAAAAATTTTTAGCTCCAATGTTGAAGAAACAATAAAAATTTCAACAAAAATCATGCTTTGTGGGAGTATACATTCTGATGCATGGACCAAGCCGCGTTTCACATTGTTGATGGAACATGGACCATTTAGTACATAAGTTACTTAAGTGTTTGTACCTCAATAAGGGCATGATTATGAGTGAAATCTTGGATATTTCAACAAGACTCTGCTCCATGCCATACTGCAAAATCGGTGAAGAGATGCACAGAAAATGGCGTTCAGGTGCTTCCATGGCTGGAAATTCTCCAACATGATATCTATAGAGGTTTTATGGTGCATACTCAAGGATGAAATACATAAACAGCCCATTACGACCAAACAACAACTTATAAACGTTTTAATTGAGTTTGGTTTTCGATCTCCGCGAATTCAGAAATGGGCAGAACTTGGAATCACTGGCAGCAAGAGCGTGTTAAAGACTCCTATCATGCAAATGTGCCAACTGCTTTTACATATTCATATACTTCACCCTATATATAGCACCCAAATAAATGTTTTTTTTATTCATTTAACTCCTTTTTTTTTCATGTCCAATACTCTTGTTCATTTCCTCAGGATTTGTTCCTTGAGATAGGTGAAATCGTTTTTTCCATAATAACCAGTTCTCATTTCCGGCGAGGGAGACTGTATAGTGAGTCAATACTAACTTCGTTAGTATGTATCGATGGAAAAACTCACAACGAAAGAATTTCGAAGTACGGCGTCTACCTGACGACATGCTTCAAATTCTCCGTGCAAGCGGAGAGCGGTTTCCACGCTACTCTTATTTGGCTTCATCAACATTTACCTGGCATAGAACGGGTACAGGTCGATCCGTCCCTTCCTTCTATTTACTGCTTAACTAGAAACCACAAGGTGGAATTCCTAAACGGTAGGAAACCCATGACCGTAGCCTATGACGCTTCTTGCAATGCGCAGGTACTGGCATCTGAGGTAGTTTGAGACGGTCTATTTCCGCGTTCTACTATTCAACTGAGATGCAGTTTAGTATCGCATTGCATATATTGCTGCTCATAATAAGCTGAGTAGAAAAACGCTAAAGTAATTATAATATTTGAGGACTTGGGAATTATAATCTTAGTAAATCTCTTTAAGAAGATTAAATAAAAAGGAAAACTCATTAACGCGATACGCGTATAACTCTTAAGAGTAGTATACTATATAATATGTCATATTTTCTGTTAAGGCAACTTATAAGTTTGAATCTGTATCATGTATATATTATAGCATAGTATATATAATTAATATATATGTAATATAGTTATAATATACGCTATTATTACTATTTATTATATATATACTATTATATATTTATATCACAAATGTATTAATAGATAATACTATTATAAATATAATATGTATTTAATTGAATATCTTTATTATTAGATCAAAGACTCATTTATAGTCTTTGCAGGAAAACAACGAAATGTAATCATAGACATAATTAATGATGTGTTGTTGTGAGATCGGTGCCAGTGATTGGAAATCTAGCCTTGCTTTTATTCAGGATGGACCTCTCGAATGTTCCTCAAGATGAAGTCAATAAATATAAGATGGAGACAGGGAATTATACCAGCCATAATATTAATTCATTATACATAAAATGTCAACTTAAATTTAAGATGAACTCATACCATAATAGATAATAATAATATAATATAAATAATATAATAATAGATATGATATAATATAATTAATAATAATAATATAATATAATATAATAATAATAATAAATATCATATTATTCTTAACTATAACTATGATTTGTTAATTGACTATGCAGGGCATGATTGTGTTATCATATTTGTATATTTTTAGTTTTTTATTTTATTCTGAGTGTTCATCTCGAATTTTGACATGGATGGTGAGATTGGTATGAGATGAATGGATTTTGGCTTCACGTCGTATTCTTTCTTGCCGTATTCTAGTACTGAACCTTTAATATCGATTGTTAATGTTTCTGTAATACATTCATCTTATATCTTGAAAAATTACTAGTTCAATATCTTAAATTAGCGAGTGAAACCCTCCTCACAATACGCGATAAGTGAGAGCCTTTATACAACTAGTATATTAAGCGTGAGATCCATACTTGCAAGGTTTTTTACTTTCATGGTGTTCCTTAGGAATAGGATCTGATATCGAAAGATTTAAGCGGGCCGTCCGCCTTGGTTCCATAAAGGTGGCGGGAGAACTCATTAGCTTCAACCACCATTATTGGTATAAGTCGTCAAAGAAGAACCTTCGTACGCACATAAAACATTCATCGTATTAATACAGAACCTAAACAGATAGTGAGGAAGTCGATAGAAGAAAGGAGAATAAATAGCACAAGGATAAACTCGACACAAACAAAGAAGAATGAAAGTGAAGAGAAAAATAAAAACATTTACCTTGGCCCAATATTTCAGGATTAGACGCAGATCGGGCTTGAACTTCAAAGCCGCATCGACTCCTAATGATACCACCTGACAGATTACGGTAATAGAAGATTACTTTTGATAAAATATATTCGCCCAGTCGGATTAGAAAAAGTAGCAGATATAAACCAGTTTAGTAAGAGTTGATAATGTAGTTGCTAATTTAAAGGTCATAACAGTAATTATTTGTGAGCATTAATTGGGTCTACTTAACTATTCGCTTACTGCAAACCCAAAAAGATCGACGAGCTCAATCACCCCAGTGCCAAAAAACATTTCGTCGAGCAGCAGAGAACAGAAGGAAAAGAGACTCCATAACCAAATTGATCGCGTAACGCCAGAATCAATAACAAAGATAAGTTCCCAAGTATTTCAAAAAGGGAAAGTAAACTTAATTTTTAAAAACTATTTTTTTATCACAATTATCCTTTGAA
>JABUQX010102312.1:0-20112 GCA_015478945.1 Trachelipus rathkii | reverse complement strand
ATGTTGGAAATGTTAAAATCAGTGTGAGGGGTTTAGGAATCCTTGATTATCGGAATCATTATGTTTTACCCTAGTAAAAAAATTAAGTGTAAGGTTTAGACTGGATGGGAGGAAAGTGATACGGCAGAAGTGGTGTTAAAATTAGAGTTGAAGAAGTTATCGGGTGAACACAGGGTAATAAGGATAAGTAATGTTAAGAAGGCAGACAGAAGTAAAAAAATCTGTTGAATGTGAAATAGTTGAAACTGAACAAAACAAATCTGGAAAGCAAATGAAGGGAAGCAATTGTTAGCAGTGGTGCGAAAAAAAGAAGGTATGTTGGATGATGATGTGCTAAAAAGAGGAAGTGAAGAATGAAAGAGAAAATGAACAGTGAGTTTGGTTGCGATATAAGGTGATGCAAGCGGATTTGGTTTTGATTAAAGTGTTTAAGGGTGTTAAAAAAGAAGCGTGTTTGGATGTACTAAAAGAGAAAGAAAAAGAAATTTTTCAAAAGAAAAAAATGTTTTGGAATTAAATAACGAGGAAAAAAGGAATGGCAAGAAAAAAGATGCAACGTAAAAGAAAAAAGAAGAGGGTAAAATGAACAGTTTTGGGAAAGGAGATGAATGGGAACATTACAAGGAATAGGAAGCTCTTCTGGAAAGGAACGCGCGAAAAAGTAAAAGAATATAGAATAAGGGAACACTGCTTTAGAATAATGAATAGGTATGATGCTTTTGTAACTGAAGAAATGGCTGTGGTTGAATGTGGAAAGAAAAAAAAAACTTTGAAAATCTCTGTATAATAATGCAAGTAATGAGAGGTGAGATAAAACTTGTGGGCGTTTGATTGGTCCAGAAGAATAGGTATTTTGGATGAGTTATTAGCAAAGAGAGAAATGGTTTATTTTTTAAGTGAGGAAAGTTTGAAGATGGTAAATGCAGGTATAGATGAAATTACTGGCGAAAAGATCATAAAGAACGGAGACAAGATGGTGATTGATTGGAAAATCTTGAAGTTCGGTAATGATAAAGCCATCTGTTTTATGGAGGTATATTCCAGAATTTGAGGAGAAGCCCCCCAGTAATAGTACCCCATATAGGTAAGGAGCATTAAGAAACTGTAAAATTATGGGTTTATGTTTAGGTTTAATTGATGTTGTAGGGAAGATATTTGCTGGTGTTTATGTCGAAAAGAGAGTTCGTCGAGTGACGTGACTGAAGGACTGATTGGTGCAAGAACAAGGTGCAATTTAGGAGTAAGTAGTTGAGGAATGTGTGGAAATCAAATCTTTAAACAGTTGAATCAAAAATGATTAGAGAAAATGGAGAGAAGAACAAAATTGTATTTAGATTTGATGGATTTTTGCAAACAGAGGTTATGACTAGGTTATAGGAAGGGCTATCGGGTGTTAGTGATATATAGGTTGGGATTAGGCTTTCTGAATGGAAATTCAAAAGTATGTATGACGATTTATGTGAGGTATGTGTAAGAATAAATGTGTTGAAAGTGATTGGTATAATACTAATAGCGAGTGAGGCAGGATTGTTTTATGTCTCCTTCGTTATTCAATTGTATTATGTTTATTGAAAGAATGGAAGGTGGGCGTGACAGGAAATGGTGGTATAGAATGATGGAGATGAGTGAGTGGAGGGTACCTATTATATTGCGGGATGATTGGTTTTGGGTGGCGAATTTGAAGAGAGTTTGAGAGGATTGTAGAGATATTTGGCAGCCGATGTTTTAGTATACGTAAAAGGATGGTTTTGAAAGTAAACGTAGATCCAACAGGTTAGGTTTATGTTTGTGATGAGGACATCCTCAGTAAGGTATGTAGATGGTGAACAAGCTGGAACAAAGTGTCGGAGTTTAAATATTTCATGTGGTTATATGTTGTGTGTTGATGATTGATTATGGGAACGGAAAAATTTTTTGAAATTGGCAGATCGATATGTTAGTTGGAATTGGAGCAAGGGGTGTTCCTTTTTTTTTTGTCAATTAATAAGTCGTTGTTTTTTATGCGCGTAGAGTCTTTCATGACGTATCTTGTTTCCTGTGTTTGTTATTGTTATGTAGTGAGTATCTTTGGTGTCTTGGAATAGAAGTATGTAATCTCTAAAGTTCCAATGTGGTTCATATTCAGTTAGCGACAATCTGTTATGGCTTCTATGTTTTTTAGAAGAATTGCATAAAAAAGAGAATTTGTTAGTTTTTCAGCTTACAGGTGTGTCGTGTGTTGAAGAAAGGTTTGTAAACACGAAGAATAAATGAAAAGTATGTTCAGATTGAGGTATGTGTGTTTGTTGGTCTTATCTGTTGTTTGTTCGCTTTTTTGTGGATTAAGGTATGTAATAATAGTTCGGTTTTTAAAGCAGTATGCTATCGTAGTAGCGAGTGTTTTGGGTGTTTTGAATACGACACGTGCTGTGATTTGCGCATAGTAATGTTGGATTGAGTCTCGTAAAACGAAATGTCTGAAAGGAGAGTATTAAGTTTGGCAGAGCTCTTGATATATTAAAGGTGCGATTAAATAAAGAAGAATGGGCGGATGTGGTTGTGAAGGGGTGGTGTATATTGGGGTATGGTTGTGGTTCCACCTTGGGTCTCAAATTAATAAACCTCTTTATCAATTGTTAAAACGACTTTCCATAGTGAGGGTGTCTCGTCGCTAGTCGTGAAGCTTATAGTGTGGGATTTTCTGATCTGTGCTCGGACGAGGCTTTACTAATTAATATGGTTACTAGAGTGGTTGGTAAGGCTCTGTTCTCTTATATTTTGATGGGCTTTCTTTCTGACTTTTGTCATTCATTTTATCCACTTGCTTTCTTTTCTTGTTATTGCTTGTTACCCAATCCTTTTTTTTTTTTATTTTTTTTTTTCTTTTTGCCGTATCATGTTTATTTGTGTATTTTTTCTATTTTTTTGTGTTCTTTTTTTGTCTGTTTTTTGTTGTTTCTTTTTGTGTGTTTTTTTTGGGTTTTTTTTATGTGTTGTTTGTTTATTTTTGTGCTCTTTTGTGTTTTCAGTTTTTTTTGTTTTCTTATTCTCATTTTCTTTGTTTGCTTATTTTGGTTTTGTCATTTTTTCTGTGTTTTTTTGTGTTGTTTTGTTTTGTGTTCGCTGCTATTCCTTTTGTTTTTTGTTTTTTTCTCTTATTCTTGTATTTGTATCATCTTATTGTCTCTTTATTTTTCCCCAATTTTTTGCTCATTTGCGATATTTTGATTGTTTTTTTTTTTTTTTTTTGTTTCTGTTGATTTATTGGCGAGAAAATGTAAGTTTTTTTTCTGTTGTTTTTTTGTGTTTTTTAATGTATATTTTTTATTGTTTTTTTTCTTTACCTCCAGTCTTGTGTGGAGTAAAATGTTAGTGATGAATATATATATAATAATATTGATATATATATAATTATCAATATATATGTATATCTATTATATTAGTAAATATTATACATAGGTAATTATTATTATATATTGTTTATATATATATATATATATTAATATAGATATGATAAATAGATATATAATAATATAATAATATATATATATATATATAAATATATATATACACGGTATATATATATATATAAATATATATTATATATAATATATTATATATAAAGTAATATATATATCTATTATATATATATATATATATATATATATATATAATATATATATATCATATATATATATATATATAATATATTACAGTATATAATATTATAATTAATATATAATATTAATAATGATATATATATAATAATATATATAATATTATATATATAAATATAAATACGTATATATTATATAATTTATATATTATATATATAATATTAATATATATAAATAATATATATAATATATAATATTATATATATAATAATAATAAACAAAAATAATAATGACAGTAGATAATGGTAATGATCTTAGTAGGTTAAATAATAATATTAAATATAATAATAAATAAATAATAAATAATAATCAGATCATGTGAAATATAATTATATGCCCTTGAGCACTAATAAAACTTTATCAAGTACTAAACTCTACTTTATATATGTATACCTCTTTAACATATTTTGTATTTACTGTATTTTAATGCAAAATACCCTAAAAACATTATTTCAAGTTTAAAAAATTAAGTAAGTCATTTTAAAAAAAAAAAAAACAAAAAAAACAAACATATTCCATTGGATCTGTTTTGTGCGGGAGTGGCGGCTGTGTTTGTTTTGTTTTTTTTAATCTCCTTAAAACCCTATATATATTTATATATATAAGATATATATTATATATATATATATATAATTAATATATATATATATATAATATAAATATATATATAATATATATATATATATATATATATAAATATATATTATATATATACTATATTATATAATATATATATTATATATAACTTATATATTATATAATATAATATATTATATATAATATATATATATTATATATAAATAATATATATATATTAAACATATTATAATATATATATATATAATATATATATAATATAAATATAAATATTATATATATAAAAAATATATATAATTATAATATATATAAATATATAGTATATATTATATATACTATTATATATACTATATATACATATTTATATATATATATTATATATAAAAGTATATGCTATTATATATAATAATATATATATTATTATCTAATTGTAGGCTATATATATTTTTTATTTATATATATTAATAATATTATATAGTAAATATATGCATTTGCTTGTTTAGTCATCGTTAAGCATCTCCACATTATTTTAATGTGTTTAGATATATAGTACTGCGCCGGAGGGATTCTCCTCGGCACTGGTAACAGCCAGAGAGATAGCTGAAGAAGTGGAAATTGACGGGAATTTCAATAGACATTAGGAGACAGACGGAAAATTTTTTTTTGTTTGTCAGAAAGTAAGATGGCTCAGCAAACTTAAGAAAACGTAATTATATTTCTAAAATTAATATTTTTGGTCATAGCGATTAGACGCACTTGACATGACAAATGCTGACATCCAATATTTGAAGCTCTTAAAGGAAGAATTGCAACACTTTTGATTTATGTACACATTGAGTACCCTTGCGTCAGATGAATGTAGAACTTTTGACTTAAAAATGTAATAGGATCTGGAAGTTCCCTTTGTTTAAGCCAATGGGTGAAAACTCCATGATATATGAAACTTATGAGCTCTGTGATAGAGCTCAGAAATTTTTTTTTCAGCTAGCTTGTATGACTGTGAGGAAAAGGACGATTGTGTATACTTTCAGTTTCTTAAATGGCATAGACAAAAATGTTGTTGTGTGTGTTTTTTTTGTGTTTGTATGTTATCTCAACATTTTTATATTTCTGTAAGTAATAGTAGCTACTATATTCTCAGTTTACTTGTAGCCTCTGCAGAGAGAAGGAAGGAGTCTTCTGAAATTGAGCTCATCAAAACTTGAGAAACACCTCATGACTCTCAAAGTCCCGGCTATCTTTGCACTGGACTCTTCTCTCATAGAAAAAGAGCTTGCGACTACTTTTAGAGTTCGACCACCTAATTATCGACTTTTAGCTGTCAAAACTCTCTAATCGCTCCTAATATTTTTTAATGGTAATTTTTCACTTTCTTGATATAATTTTAATAATTATTGTATATGATATTTTGTGTTTTCTTGTTTTTTTGTGATTTGTTTTGTTTTTCTTTTTTCTTTTGTCTCTTCTTCTTTGTGCTTATTTTTTTTGTTTCTTTTTTTTGTTTTTTTATTTTTTTTTTTCTTTTTTTTTGTTTGTTTTTTTTGTTTTTCATATTCTTTGTGTTTTTTTTTTTTTTTTGTTTTTTTTTTTGTATGTTTGTTTTGATTTGTTCTTGTCTTCTCTTTTCTTTTTGGATTATTTTTTATTGTTTTGTTTGTTTGTTGGTGTTTTTTTATTTTTTTATTTTTTTTATTTAAAGTTTTTTGATTGCATTTTTTTTAACGACATTTATTTTTCGTCTTTTGAGATACCTTGTGAGTTTATGGAATTTTTTTTTTTATGTGATTTTTTTTTTTGATTTTTTTTTTGTTTTCTGTTTTCTGTGTTCTATATATTTTTATATCTTGTGTTTTTTTTTTTTTTTTTTTTGTGTTATTGTTTTTTTTTGTTTTTTTGCGATTTTTGCGAATTTATATGAGTTTTTTCGAGTTTGATTTCTTGTTTTTTTTTTTTTTTTTTTTTTTTACTTTTTGTTTCTTTTTTTTTTTTTTTTTTTGCTTGTTTTCTTTCTGGTGTTGTTATTGTCTTTGTTTTCTTTTTTTGTTGTTTCTTTTTTGTTGTTTGTTTTATTTTCTTGTTGTTTTGTCTTTTTATCTTTAATTTCTATTCCTTTGTTCTTTTTTCGTTTTTTTGTGTTGTTTTGTTCTTTTTTTGTTTTGATTTGTTTTGTTTTTGTTCTTTATGTATTGTTTTTGTTGGGTGCCATATTTAGTTGTTTGCTTTTACTTGATTTTGTTTTGATGATTTTTTTTTTTGGTGTTTTTTTTTTGTATTTTTTTTTGTTGGTGTTTGTTTGTGTTTTTTTTATAATTTTGTTTTTTTTGTTTTTTATTTTACTGTTTTATTTTTTTTTTTCTTTCTTTTGTTTTTTTATTTTCTTATTTGTTCTATTGTTGTTCTGTTTATTTTTTTTTTTTGTGTTTGTTCTGATTTTTTTATCTATATGTCTTTCTAATTTTTTTTTTATTTTTTTTTGATTTGATTTCTTTGTTTACTTATTTTTTTATTGGTTTTTTTTTTTTTTTTTTTGTCTTTTATTTCCTGTTGTTTGGTGTTTTTGTTTTTTTCTTTTTTTTTGATGTTGTTTTTTTTTTTTGTGTTTGTTGTGTGTGTATATGTCTATATTTTTATATATTTTTATATATATATATATATTATATATGATTTTAATATATTTTATAATATAAGTATATTACTATATATATATATATTATTGATTATATATTAATATATATATATATATTTATTATATATATTTTACTTATCCCTATTACAATGTACAGAATATAATAATGTTTGAACTAAGTTTTTGGTTTATTGTGACATAATTTAATTACTTTATTCTATACTGTTGTGCATGTTTTCTATCGAAACATTGCCGCTTAGGATCCGCTCAAAGCCTAGGGCTTTCCATTTGTCGGCCAAGGGTTGCGTCCATAGTTCTAGATGGGTGTATGAAGATAGTAAGACGTCTATAGAGATGCAATTTTTTCAAGAAACGATAAAGTGTGTTGAGTTTTAGAGTGTTGATGAAATAAAATGTGGCGTGTGTTGATTAAGTGGATTGAATCTCGTTGGTAAAGAGTAATAGAATATTACAAGATGTGTTATGGCTGTGGATATCTGAGAATCAAGCTCTGACTAAATATTTTTACTAAGAGAAAAAGTGGATTGTGAAAAAAGTATAAAAAGTAGATATGGAAGGGAAAGGAAGAGACGTAAGGATATTTTAATATTTGATGCTTTTTATGTCTTCTTCTGTCTGTATTTTTCGTATAATAATTTGCTGGCCTCTATTAATTCTACAATTCCTTAATAAACATTCGGGCCGTAGTAAATTGTATTTCAGTTTTTTTTCTCCTCACTTTGCACAATCCATCGATGTTTCACTTGATCATTTCTTGTTTGATTATCAATTCAACGAATATTACTATAGAGATGATATTTACGAAAGTATTTACAATGTTTGCAAGTACAGTTGCTATTTTTTCTCTGCACAATGTACTCATTTGAAGATGTTATATCACAATTTGATTCTGCATCACTTTGTAATTCATATTTTTTCTTGCTTAAAACACTTACTCTCCATTTTTGCTTTTATTGTTTATATGTATACTCATATCGGGCTATTTTAGCTGTCAATAGACCCATAAATAGCGGGCTTTATCGTTACATTATGAATGATGGTCGGTTGATATTTTTTGAACAATTTGGAAGTTTTATAATAAATTAATGTAGTAACTCTTTAAGTTTATTTTTTCTTTGTTATTATTCATAAATTACTTGTATCTGTATTATTTTAGACTATGATGTACCGAGGGTAGAGTAATTTGTTGAAAGTAAAGAAAACTATTTCATAATATTATATATTTCTAGCTGGTATCTGAATATGTCAGTAAGTAGTATAACTATAATGTTCCTGTGTTTGTTCTATATGTAAATATGTTTGTAGGTTAGTATTAACTTACTGTTGTTATTCAAATTGAGCAAGGTTCGTAGTTATTTTAGGCAGGTAGTTCAGAAGTTTGAGAGTATTCAATTATGTGATATAAAAGGAGAATCAATGTCTTTTTCTATGTATTAATGTAGGGCAAGATTTAAGGGAATAGAGTTGGATTCGACTGAGGTGAGAAGGTTATTTCAATGTTTCTCAGTTTTGTTGACAGTGAATGACTGTGCTGTTGAATCCCTGTCCTTCTGTATAATTTTATATAGTCTGTGCCTTTCATAACTTTCAACATATTTCCTTTTTGTTGGAAATTGATTCATTCAACCTGAGTCCGAGAAAAGGAGACGCTTCTCATCCCTCTTAATTTCTTTTTTTTTGCCAAAGATTATTTCAAATTTATCATTGAAAAGGAGAATTTTCTGGCAGTACGATATGCAAAATTTAATGTACACATATACCTCAGGACAGTTAGTAAAAGCTAAAATTTTTGTGATAGCAAGTGTCCGATTTAAAAAATTTAATAATTGGTTGTCTGTGAATATAGATATGACGAATATCCGGTATTTTGTCAAAACGATACTATTGAATCTTTAACCTTTTTTTTGGCTATACCAACTATTTGCTTGTAAATAATCTGTCGATAGGGTCATTATACTTCTTTGACTTAGGTTGATAAGACAAGCACTATAAAGGCGTTCAAATATCTAACTGATGGTTTGATCACGTGAAGAATTTGCTGGTATGTCGCCTTTTTTCTTCTCAGAACACCAACTTTGCTGTTTTTAGAAGCTGTGTGGTTTTGTTAGAATAAGTGAGAAGGCAATATGAAACCAGTCCATTATTTTGGTCACCGTTGAGTTGATAAAAAACTACACGTAATGAATATTTATTGCACAGACAAGTGTTTTTGATTTGGTTACTATATATTTGTTTTCAAAAATATTTTAGCTGTTTTGAAGAAAAAGTATTATGTGGTTCATATTGAAGTTGTGAGGACTGAGTTTTAGTTAGTAATTTGATAAACAACTGTGTTCTCTTCATATTGACCCACTAAAGAAATTTGTAGAAAGATCAGGATTTATATTTTGATTCAAAAAGGTGGATGCCGCTCTTGCCGTGAGTAGGCTAAATTGTTTGGTTTAATTAAGGGACGATCTATCTAAATATATGAGTGGGTTAGTAATTGAAGGGTATAGCGGCAGTGTTCTTCGGCCAATATGGTAGTTGATATATTGTATTTGTGTATGTAAGAAGTAAGAGATGTTTTATTGAAATGTTTTTACGAAAGATATTAGTGTGATAATATGCATTTGTAACAATGTGGTTTACACCACTATTTTTTATTGTATAGATTATCTTATAACGGTGGTGTTTATAGGCTGATGCTGGGTCTTCTTGTTTTTGGTCATTCAAATTTCATCAAAAATTCTGGAAGGAAAGAGCGGAACCCTAATAATGCTCAGAAAGACCTAGGAAAGATGATCTCCAGTGTAGAGCTCTTTTTACGAAACCTGTTTGCTGTGCTTGTTCATATAGTTAAGTTACAAGATATGGAGGTCTTGTTTTTGTTTTTGTTTTCAAATCTTCCCATTTTACCATATGTTAGCTTTATGAATGTAAAAACTTTGTAATAGAGAGAACAGAAGCTTGAAATTGGTCGATTAATTGGAGAGTATGATATTGGTTCCTTCTTTTTGGACTGAGTACCTTTCTCCACCACAGAAGTGAATTTTTTAAGGTCCAACTTCAGGAGAATAAGACTAGAGATGGAATAATTTGTGACGCGCGGTCCTATGAGTTGCCCATAAAGTTGCCTCTTTGAAAAGCATCGAATTTCGTGAACCACGAGGGTTTTATTACCTCTCATACCTTTGTTACTTCTTCTTTGAGGTAAGGCTATTGTAAAATCAAGATCAATATACTCACTCTTATGAAAGAATTACTTTAATATTTAGCTCATAATAATTTCATATGTTGGAGTGATTTGGTGGAGAAGATAGAAAAGCTACTGTGAATTCTGTTTGAATTGAAGGTCTTCGCTGGAAGCAAAGGTTGGAGCAAAGAGTTCAGCTTTAGTTCAAGGTGGTTAAACTGCAGTGTGGCTGATAGAATAATTTTAAGTAAGAGGATAAGAGCGTAAGAAGCAAAGTTTAAGAGTACAGTTTTTTGGAAAAAGAAATAATCAGAAATGTCTTTTTTAGTGTAAGATTATTACTTTTTCTACTTGGAAAATGAATTTTTTTAGGTATCCTGGAGGAATTAGATTTTTTGCTCTTGTTACGATTTTGTTGATAAAATCATAAGCTGCTATGTGGTTTCTGTGGAATTTGAATTGATGACAGTCATCTCATATTTCCTAAATAGGCAAGCTTGATCTTGTTCTTTTTTTTCTCCTATTCTTCCCTCCTCTTATAGTGTGTTCTAAATAGACGAGAACGAAACTCTCTAGGAATGCGTTAAAACCAGGTTATCAAGTTTAGTTTGAACGGTTTAATAGATGTATGGTATTGGTTAGACGGCTCCCATGCCATGATGGAGAATTATGAAGCTAGAGTCATCCATTGGAAATCTCGAAGTGATATAGTACTCTGATCGTTCAAGCCGACCTGTTAGCAGACATTTGTTTGGCAAAAATGTTTTTTTCGTCCTGAAGATCTTGAAGATGATTATGAATCCAGAAACGGACATATATGAGAGTGAGCGGCATGGACCTTTTTTTATTGGGAGGAATTTAAGAATTTATCAGTGTGTAGAAAGAGATTATATTAGAGTCATATTGGATGGTTGTATGAATGTTTTCGGTTCAATCCTCTGCCAAAAGACGACCGAGAACGAGTAGGGAGTTGCACTACTGCTGCGATTTTATTCTGGATAGAAAAGTTCCGTGTGTTGCAAATATTACTGATCAACCTGCTTATTGGAATTTCTTGTAGTGGACATTGGTAAATTGACCTCGATTGGTTGTGTAGTTGAATCACCAAGAAAGATGTATTTCAGAGAAATGTTGAAGAGAGAGGAATTTGTTTTAATTTTATGTTAGAAAGCAAGGATGAGCCTTTATGTTGAGACAATATTTCTGTCAAGAGCAAAGAGAGAGACACTGGTAAACACAAAACAACATCAATCTTTACATATGGTCACTCAATTTTTCCTTTAGCCTGAAATCTGAAAAAAGAGGATACAGACAGCAAGATGGGGGATGGGGGAGTTTGTTATCATAACGCTCAAACACTTGTTTTGGTTAAAAATAAGAGATAAGGCTTAGAGGAGGAGGAGGAGGGGTGATCTTTAACAAAGTCGAAATTAGAGAGCATACCTCGAAAATTGCAGATATTTTTGATGAAAGAAGACTACACCAGAACAAGCCGCCAATTCCATGACAGCACCAACTTCACCGCCGGTGGCCGTCAACCCTCAAGTGGTGATGAGGGAAGGTGTGGACAAAGGGCTATTTTTGGAAACCGTCCCCTCTTGGCTACTCCGAGGCCAGCCCTTCAGTGTCATTTTAATTTTTAAAATTAAATTGTCTGTAATATTGTTTATGGTGCGTGAACAAAGGAGAGCCTACTTCAGTGGAAAAAGGAAGGAGATAAACGCCAATGGAATCGAACTATTGGGCAATGGGATGTACCCTAACACTTCATATGTGCCCAATGTGGGATAAAAATTAAATAATTTTTGGACTCGCCGGCTACGTCACCCCCACAATAAAGAAAGGAGAGTAGAAATTAGGGATAATAGAACTGGGATAATGAAATAATTTTGGATATTATATATATATATATATATATATAATATTATATATATTATAATATTATATATATATATAATATTATATATATAATATATATATATATATATTAAATATATATAATATTTATATTACTATATATATTATTATATATTAAATATATATTAATATATATATATTTATATATTATATATATATTATATTATACTACATCTAATGTATATTTTAATCAGATAAGTTTAATAACATTATATTATATATATAATATATATATATATAATATATATATATATATATATATATATTATATATTGATTATAATATATTATTATATATATCAGTGCGTAGTACATTGTAAATCTATATTAATATTATTAACAATCATATATATATATACTATTTAATATATATATAGAGAAGAAGTGAGCTCTACTTATAGTCGATAGCTTGGACTAACATGACATCTATCCGACGTACACTGAGATTCAGTAATTCAACGGAAGCGTCTGAGCGGTGAGAAAGGTCTAGGCGCTGGGAGACTAGGTCACTTAACTCATTCCAGTGCTTCGAAGAAACCTCACATTACACTTCAGTAATCACTCAATGAGGAGCAGAGCCTCTTTGGTGCATTAAATCAATTGGCATGTCACACTTTTGTATACACTAAAGGGGACAGACTTCCAGGTAAATACCCGTTTTTTGGTAATATTATTAGGTCGTTGCACCGGTGAGGTGCGGTGCTTTGATTTGCGATGCGGGGTAATTATTAGCTACCAAACCTCATACTATAGCGGAAAGGAGGAAGATAATAGTAAGAGCATCGATGGAAAGAACGGAGATAGATGTTTGATGGTGATAAGGTGCTGAGATGAGAGTGAGAGGAGATGAGAGGAGGAACAGAGAATCTTTGGATGTTGGATTTTAGTGTCTGATGTATATAATTGTGTAGGGGTGGAGGAGAGGTGAGTGGGCAAGCCATGATGTAGGATTATGAGCAGGAGAAAGATAAGTAACAGTTTTGGAACGCGCGCATGAAGAAGTATGAATTCGAATGAAAGAAATGTCTCCGTTTTTATGCACGGGAGCATAAATAAAAGGAAAGGAGATATCATCGTATATCAAGTATCACGAATAATATATAAAACTATTTTGGACGTCATACAGACTGCAATCTGCAGAAGAACGAGAAGATGATTGTTCCATGGAACGTTGAAGAAAAGAGGTGGTATGTGGGTAAGGAATTGCGGCCAGGAGAGACACGATTGATTCATGACTAATGGGGTGCACTCTCAATGCAAGATTGTGTTCGAGAAGGAATATTGAAGATGATTAGCTGGAATGTTTATATATGTTGAGTGATTTATTCCAAGATTTTATAAGATGATATTTAAAGAAACACAGATGGGTGAAATGTATTTTGAATTTAGAAACACTTTATTATGCACTGAGAAGAAATAATATAAACAGATAATGAAAATGGTTATTTTATTATAGAAAAGATTCTCACTATATGATATAAAAGGTTCTCAGGAAAGTTAACTAGATATAGGGTGGTTGGACTTTTTGGTATTATTATTAAAAAAGAGATGTTTAACAGTGAATGATATAAGAATTTTCGACACGCATGGATATTCATTAGAATATTAATTTTTATATATGGGTGTGGATATATGTAGGGAGATATATGTTGTTAGATGCTCACTAAAGGTGATTGATTCCCGACGGCGCAAATTTCAATAAAAATCTTTCTTTTCTTGGCCACCTGATTGTGGTAGTCGACCTACTTGTGATTCAGATCAATATGGGGTGGATGTTATCAGGAAGCTGTATTCTGAGTGGGTGGTTCTAGTATACATTACGCGTATATGAAAGATTGCAAGTAATGGATGGAAAGTGGTAGTATTAATAAATTTAAGCTATGACGGCTCCGCTATGAAACTTAAGATATCAAGATAAGAGATCTTGAATTATGTTGGTAAAAGTGCGAACAATAATTACTGGAGAATGAACGGTGATGAAACAATGGAAATAGAGTATGTATGGAAGTGTTGTGATGCAAGTGGCACTATGTCGTGGTAAGATACTCTAAAAACCTGAGCGGCATAGAAATGGATGGTGAGAGTGAGAAAGAATGCTACACACTTGGTGGATCACTTCAGAACAATTGGGAAATTGACGAGGTAAAAGACTACTGTGCAGACAAAAGGATTTGGTCATGCATTGAGATACGAATGGCTTAACAACAGCAGAGTAGTACAATCCAGAGCGGGTCACGGTGGCTTAGCACACGCACAAGTGAAGCAGAGGTAGAGAAAAGTGAGCACGGAGGCATGCCAAATGAGAGTGAGGTAGGTCGGCGGTGTAGATAGCTGCAGGAGCATGTAATGATTTTGTTTTATTAAGAGTGAATGCGCACTGTTTTAAGTGTTTTTTAAATTAATCTTTTATCACATGTTCTGTAATAATATTATATGGTAACTTTCTTTATAAAAAAGTACTTCCGTCCATATTTTCTACTTCGGATTGAAAAAGTCAGCACTTATTTGCCTCAACACAATTTTGTAATTTGTTTTTTTTAGGAGTTGGTGCTCTTCAATTATAAATGTTTCTTATGCACGTGTGTAAGATCTAGCAGTGCAAGCTTAAATTAGGAGCTTATTTTCTGACCTTGCTATGTGGACAAATGTTTTTTTACAGGCTTGTAATCCTAATATTCTTTTGGTTCTAGAGTGTGCTTTATTTCATTTTTTAATCTCATTTTATTTTTAGCCTGTTTACTGTTAGAAAATTTCTTAACAACCTATGAAATGATGAATTATTATGTTAATATTATGTTTTAGCACTCTCTCTATACACTTAAATTAATAATGTCTATAGAAGGGAATAATATTAAGCTACAGTTTTTACGATATATTCTTGTAATGCGCAACTCTTGTTGCACATTGAAGAGATGTCGTATGAGATGCTCGTGCTGGAAGTGTTTTTGTAACTTACTGGATTTATTGATACATATGTGAGTTTAGAGGATACTTAAATAATGTACCAAATTAGGACTTATTTTCCTGACCTTGTAGTGGACATATGTTTTATGTACACTTGTATCCTGATATTCTACTTTATAGGTTGTTCTTTAGATATTCATCTGTAATAATAATTTTATTAGTCTCTACTACTCTCGTATATCGTGTTTTGGTGTCTTATGATTGAATGTTACATACGCGCTCCATTCTCGTCTGTTGTTTCCTATTTCCATTATTATTATGCTGTTGCTCGACTTCAAAGTGATTGCTTATATATGGCGTTGTATGATGGGGATTTGCCACGGATCGCGGGGCTTTCAAATTTCGAGAAAATTCACCTTTTATAACGCTATAACGTGTAAAGGCTATCGCTCTATATTTCAAACATTAGCTATTTCACTAGTGGAGATATCACCATCCTCTCATAGAGAACTCTAACCCTAATCTTTTTTGCATCTCTTCTCGTATCTCGAAGACTGTCAAGATGAGACGTTAAGAGAATAATCCATACACTACTTATATTTATCAATCTTGTAAATAATACCAACTGTACTAACTTCAATATTCTACTATATTTTCTTTTCTCAGTACTTGAATGAGGCTGTTATGATAATCGAGTACGCATATTGTAGTATAACTTATAATACACCTGCACCTGCTCACGACGATTTCAAGAGAATCGGTGAGTTGAAAATTCCCTCAAACTATGGATTATTTAGGATGTTGCTCTTGGATAGTGCTTTACATTTTGAAAAGAGGCAATCATATACACATATCATTCTAATACCTATTAAATTAAAACATTAATATCTATGTGCTATACGCTGAGCAGTTAAAACTACTTAATAAGAAGTGGTACTAACACGGTTATATATTCTATCGACTCTTATTTTTGGAGGTACACATAACTCTGTACTATCTATACCGACATAGCTACTCCGCATTTTCACTACCTTAAACTACAAAATTGGCTATCCATATTCAATAAGACCATTATCTAGTTCACAGAGCGTTTTCAGTGATTTAATTCTTATGTGGGACCGGTATTGTACTCTATAGAATAGTTACAAGAAGAAATAACAACAAGAGAATGAATAAATGCGTATTTGGGTCCGTTCTCAGTTTCACATTATTAACGTAGATAAACTTATAAAGAGATTGGTGAGAAGATACCAGTCATTCTATATCGCTACACACTCACAGTCATGTAATAATATAACAAAGACTAGGACTCTTAAGTGTAGATGACAACTAATTAAAGAACCAACTTACAATATAACCGTGAAAAATAGGTCCCAAGCACAAAACAGAGTGTATATGAAAACAATTTAACAATATGTAACTCTATTGGTAGTATGTAAATACTCTACAGCACATAGAGTCCATTCTTCTCGGAATTTTAATAAATTAAAAGATCTTACTATAAGCCAACTTGCGAAACATTGTAGCGCTCGCTGCTTCATCTACCGGTCGGGAACCAGACGATTTACGGATGGCTTGAGTAGTTTAGTCTTCATCTGAGTTTGTAGTAATTAATCAGACTCTCATTTCTCTCTCGAACACGAATCGCGAAGCTTGCTCACAGTCCGCTTACTGTGGCAATACACAACGATGTCTACATATTTCATACTATCTGGACGACTATTAATGCGGGGTGACCGGGCGAGTTGAGTACAATTGCGGTTCGAGTCATATATATTTTAACGATACTTAACTAAAGATGGATAGGAAGATCACAGAATACCTGATTATATCGGACATAGACGGCTAGGCTCTGCCATTCTGCCTTGTATAAAAGTGGAAGGAATGCTTTGTTGTAAATTTCGCGCTCGGAATCATGGTGGCATTCGCACGCTTCAGGAAAGCACTCTCAACCAGGTAATCACCATTTACTTTCACTCATCTTCTTCACTTTTTCAATTCCTTTCTTTTCGCTAACTAAACGTCAAATCCACTCGTGTAATGAAAATATTGTTAAGGACATATGCAATTAGCATTACCTGGTTGATTGCAAAAACTCTTTTATTCTCTTCAAATATTACAAGACGATATTCTACACTTTAGAACAATATGGAGTTTAAATAATATTTAATAAATATCAAAATTGTTAAAATTTAAAAAAAATAATAACTATTTTTTGAAAATGCCGAAGTGTACGGACGAAAGCTTTTTACTATACTAACTTCATAATTCATATAGTTTTATTTTATTCAGATTATAGAAAAAATTTTTTCTGTTAGACAGAAAATTTTTAGAGGCTTGAAAAAGCAACAGAAATCGTAATATTATTTTTATTATTATTATTATTATTTTATTATTATATTATATTATTATTATTATTTTATTTTATATTAGAATTGATACTGTTTATGCATATTGTGATCTCTTAACAACATCACTGTGGTTTGATTATCTATTTTCAATTTATTAATTAATATACGAAAAAGTTTAGTGATCTGTAACTTCTATCTTAGTTCTGCTACTAATGTATATAATAATTTCATTTTTACTTATGGTATTCTATATTATTATTATTGATCTATCATATAAACAATGGCGGTGATTAGTCAATCTTTCTGTTTAGGTCAATACGGGTCTACTCTACTACGTCTTATAGTTTATGTGGGCGCTCTGTAATTTGAGTATATAAAGATATGCTAAATATAACTCCACTATACGGAAAGTAAGGGTGCCAATCTCTTTCGTGCTTCTATTTTCTCATAACTCAACGCCTGGACGATTCTGGCATTCCCTCTCCTCTTCTCTGAGGTGTCCTATGCCTTTGCCTGTGATTACATTTGAACGGGTGCATGGGCTTCTGAAAACGGAATGAGCGTATTAGGAATGTGTGGTGCTGGGGTTATTATGGGGGGGGGGGGGTTTATCTAGCCCGGATGGCAGTGCATTCCTCCCCTATTTTTGAGGGAGTGTGCTTCCGTACTGACGCCCACGTTTGGTAAAGCCCCTCATTCAATACTATGGTTTGTTCACTATGAGCTAATACTTTCCATCTAGTGTTGGAAAGCAGCGGGATAGATGTCCACTATTTCTCGAAAAAAGTGCCGCGCTGCTGATCCTTCTAACTATAGGCGCCCTGATAGCTCCTTACTTTTTGTATTGACCTATTCCTAAGATCTTTGAACCCTCTCTCTCAACTTCTCACTTCTTAGACCATTCTGGAATTTCATACTCTTCCTTCCGATTTTGCCAGTACGCAGCTGTCGGTAGATTTGGGGAGGAATCCTACTGGCGATCTTATTACTTTTCCTTTCTTCTCATCTACCTAGATTTATGGTTTTCCACCTTAGGAACTACGGGGGGAAAAAGGCTAAAAAAGTCTCTTTTTTTAGATTGTGGGCACACTTTCCGGTCGCAATGTAGTTAGTCACCGCTTACAGTTACTCTGTATTTATCACAAAACTGTCAATTGTATCCGATCCGGGTAATGGCACGTTTTTTGTCATCAGGGGTCTCTTCTCAAGCCTAATCGGGTCTTCTTTTGTGTATTCTCCCTACATATACTCAATTTAGACTTACTTTATAGTTTATTAGTTTTCTATATACATGTTAGCTTACGGAGTTAATATATACTCGCTTTGTTGTTCAGATGATGAGGAGATGAAAGAGACATGAATAGGTACTTTCTTCATCGTTTTCCCCGATCATTACATTAGCGAGAATGGTTATTTCATCTCCAGGTGCTAAACTGATCACTGAATAATAGTTTACCTGAGCTCATTGTATGTCACCTATGCTAATATCATCTTTGATTTAGCTCGCATATCCTAGCTCTACATCTAGTTTACTCGACTCAATTATATTATGCACACTCGATTGATACGACTTCTAGACTGGGCCTTATGACATAGGTTTCTGTGCTAACTACGTTTATATTTTAGTCTGCCTACCTAATCTTTATTACTCTTCATAGATGTGTATCCCATACTGTCACATTTTAGCTATGTGGCTAAACATCATCCTCTTCATAGCGATACTATTTAGTTTTTTTTATCTCAGCTGTTTTGTTATACAGAGAAATTTCGAGGTAGCGAAAGGTACAGCTCTCTTGCATGAGACTACGCTAGCAAATCTTTTTAATTCGGTCTATCCTAAAACCAAACTTTCTACACAATCAGAGAAAATGATTTGGAGGGGATGAAGCCAGTGAAGGCGAGGTCCTTTCGGCATCGACCCTATCAGAAAGTTCCTGGTAAGACAGTTTTAACAGTAAAACCTCTTCATTGGAATTTAATCTTTTTTTTCATTCCTGCTATTAATTATTATTATTATTATTATTATTATTATTATTATTATTATTATTCACCTTCTCTCCCTAAGGATCTTATTGTTTCCCCTCAATTAACAAACTTCTAAGAGATAAGATGTTATGAGGAGTTCAGAATGTCCTCCACCACCTTAGTTGCTTTTTTTTTCTTTATTGGAGTGTCGCTCGCCCTTGTATATGTGAGAAATTCACCTATGTGAGGTGTGCATTTTTTGAACAGCTCTTCGTGAAAGAATTGTGCTTACGACTTTTCACCTTATCAACTTTATCTTACAAGCTTCTCCATCCTTATTTTACCCATCAAACTGTTGCATCTCTCTTATACTATATAGTCACATACCTGCTACAATGAAGAGGGCTCTTATATTATTACAAAAATATTGAACTTGCAAGACTCACCTATCCTCCATATTATAAATCCTTATTGCAAGTTTTCCACAAGTTTCAATTTTTTTTTAAATGAAGTTCACACCTCATGGGCATAGCCCTATCTAGGAGGGGAACTTCTCTTACGTATTTCCACCTAGATCCGGAATAGGTATCAACCCGGCCCTGCATGCACCCTGTCGCATATATCGATTGACCAGGGTAGCGGATAAAATATTATGTGATATTCTCTTTAAGAAGAGTTACTGCTGTGCTCATTCTAACACACATACTGGCAAAGTTTAAATTCCTTCTCTTCACTTGTCAGACTTTCGATCGCTTTGAATTAGTCTGATCTGAATGATTCCACAACTCTAGCGTATTAATGTAGTCGTCTGACCTTTCCCACCAGAGAATATTATATAAAATATATATTTATTATAAGATATATTATTTAATAGTATAATATATAATAATATATATAATAC